>WSYH01002826.1:37130-77986 GCA_036426205.1 Ascaphus truei | reverse complement strand
CTAAAAGATCTGGAAGGTAGAAACTCTATCAAGACATTTGAACAAATTAAGTCAGAAAAGGACATCCCTAACTCAGAATTATATAGGTACCTCCAGATCTGGGCATTTTTATAACAAACACACAGTACATCCACCTATGACCAATTTTGAAAAGCTCTGTGTGCGGGTAACCGACACACAGGGACTAATATCTACATTACACAAAGAGGTGATCAGTTCAGACAAGGACTACACACATAGACTGAACTTCATGACACAATCGGAATCCGACCTACAAAAAACACTAGAGGACGAAGAATGGACAGACATTCGCAGAAGTGGCTAGAAGTTCCATATGCACAACATTAAAGGAGAACTCATATAAAGTATTAATTGTAGTGGTACCTAACCCCAGTTAAACTATCTAAATTTATCCCCGGTTACTCTCTGCTGTGCCCTAAGCAGTGCGGGGAGCAAGGAAGCTTGTTGCAAATGCTGTGGTCCTGCCCTCAAATAGCACCCATCTGGGGGCAAATTAGAGATTGGCTACAGAGGATATTGGGCCTTGAAATACAACTAGACCCGTGGCTATTTCAATTGAACAAACCAATACAAGGGATGTCCAGAGCGGGCAATACATTTATTATGCATTTTGCAACTGTCATGAAGTGCGAGACCGCAGCATTATGGAACCAGAACACAACCCCATCTATGGAAAAAATTCGGAATAGAATCTGGTTTGTATGCCAGGTGGAAAAGTTGACAAGTTTGGTCAACGACACTGGCCCAAATTTCCAAATGGCCTGGCTACCTTGGTTAGCGCAGACAGATATCCAGGGGGTGAGCAATGCCACGATATGGCTATGATTGAAGTAGGTGAGTTCTCCTTTGATTTAAATACAGACAGAAAAGGACTTAACTAAAAATAAGACTAGGCCCCCGACACAGAAACCTCTGGGAGCTCCGTGTTAGATAAAGTCAAATCTTAAACAATATCAGGTCAATTACACCGAAATAAGATGGTCACCCTGCCTCGTCCTTCCCCGTGTTAGCCAGGCCATTTGGAAATTTGGGCCAGTGTCGTTGACAAACTTGTCAACTTTTCCACCTGGCATACAAACCAGATTCTATTCCGAATTTTTTCCATAGATGGGGTTGTGTCTGGTTCTCATAAGCTGCGGTCTCGCATTCATGACAGTTGCAAAATGCAAATAAATGTATTGCCCGCTCTGGAATCCTTGTATGGTTTGTTCAATTGAAATAGCCAGGGTCTAGTTGTATTTCAAGGCCCAATATCCTCTGTAGCCAATCTCTAATTTGCCCCCAGATGGGTCTGATATTGAGGGCAGGACCACAGCATTTGCAACAAGCTTCCTTGTCCCGCACTGCTTAGGGCACAGCAGAGAGTAACGGGGATAAATTTAGATAGTTTAACTGGGTTAGGTACCATACAATTAATACTTATATGAGTTTCCTTTTAATGTTGTGCATATGGAACTTCTAGCCACTTCTGCGAATGTCTGTCCATTCTTCGTCTCTCTAGTGTTTTTTGTAGGTCGGATTCCGATTGTGTCATGAAGTTCAGTCTATGTGTGTAGTCCTTGTCTGAACTGATCACCTCTTTGTGTAATGTAGAATAGTCCCTGTGTGTCGGTTACCCGCACACAGAGCTTTTCAAAATTGGTCATAGGTGGATGTACTGTGTGTTTGTTATAAAAATGCCCAGATCTGGAGGTACCTATATAATTCTGAGTTAGGGATGTCCTTTTCTGACTTAATTTGTTCAAATGTCTTGATAGAGTTTCTACCTTCCAGATCTTTTAGACTCTTGACCCCCCTTTGTCGCCAAATTTGGAAACTTTTGCTGTCTAATCCCAGGGCAAACTCCAGATTATCGTATAGTGGAGCCATCAAAGTGGCTTTTGAAGTTAGTGAGCAACTAAATTTGGATGCCTCCCAAATTGCTACTGAGTTAAGCACTGAAGAAAGCGGTTGATTAATCCTTTTTAGTTTATTTTTGGGATACCAAATTAGATCGCTAATCTCCAGTGGGGCACATAGCTCTTTTTCTAGGGCCACCCACCTGCTTGCTTCTGGATCTGTGGCCTTGTGAATTTGATAATGGGCCGCTTTGTAATATGCATAAAGTCAGGTTACCGCCAAGCCTCAAGACTCTTTAGGTCTGTGCATAATTTTTGCCCTAATCCGTGTTTTTTTGTTTTTCCAAATACATTTCGATATTAAAGCTTGCATGGATACTATGTCCAATCTTACAATAGGTATCGAGAGACCCTGGAATAGATATAGTAATCGTGGGAGAAGGTTCCTCTTTACGCTACAGATCTTCCCGATCCAAGAGATTCCATAGGAAGACCAATCTCTCAGCTCTTTCATCAAGGCCTGTAGTAGTTTGGGGTAATTTGCTTGGTATAATGTTTTTGCATTTTTTGTAAGATACACGCCTAGAGATTTCATGGCTTTCTGCTGCCACCTGAAATTGAAATTAATTTCTAATAATTTTTCTGTTTCTTTTGGCATGTTTAAATTAAGGGCTTCTGATTTGGACTTGTTTATCTTAAAGCCTGAGATTCTGTTAAAGCTGGTTAAAAGGTCGAATAGATTTGGTAGTGAGGTAAGAGGTTTTGATAGTGTCAGTATAATATCGTCCGCATACAGCACAACTTTATGGTTCTGAGATTTTATTTGGATTCCCTATATATTTTCATTGCTCCTGATTTGAACCACGAGTGGTTCCATACATAAGGCGTACAACAGGGGCGATAGTGGGCAGCCCTGTCTTGTGAAGAAGAAGAATCAGGCACACGGTCTTAATCATCAATGAAAAGGGGGGTTTATTGTGCCAAGGAATCCAACGTTTCAGCAGTAATACTGCCTTTCTCAGGTGTAGGCTTTAGGGTGACCAACCGTCCCTTTTGCGGTACAGTCCGGTTTTTCGGGAGCTGTACCGGTTTTCTGTCTGTAACGGAAATGTCCCGGATTTTCCTCAATGTGTCCGTTTTTTTTTGTTGTCGCGGCGGTGCTGCGGGAGTAATTAGCTGCGGTGCGCTGTGCGCTGTGCGCGAGTCTGCGGCGGCGCGGAGGAGGAGACTGCAGCAGCCCCGCTGGTAAGTATTTTTTAATTTGCCTCCCCCCCACCCCCGGCAGTTTCTTACCTTGTTGGCCAATCCCCTGCGTCCCGGCATAGCCCCGCCCCCCGGCATCATCCTTCACCAAGGACCGGCATGTAGAATGGATGGAAGGGCGCCGTGGGATGGGGTGGGGTTTAAGGCCAGTGTGCCTGGGGGCGGTGGGCAGGGCCAGGGTGCCGGGGGCTGGGGGCAGGAGGCAGGACCAACTTGCCTGGGGGCGGGGCTTCGGCTTCCTGCGGCAGAGCACACGTGGTGTGTGTCTTGCCCGCGGCTCCTGGTCTTCTGGCGGCGTTGTCTACCCCCCCTCTGCACCGCAAGGGGCTGAGAGGTGGTTGTGATCCGTGCACTCTGTCCTGCGCCCCTGGTCCCCCCCACCCCCTGTCCCATTGGTTCGGGAGCGTTTACCAAAAGGTCTGGCTACCTTGGTTAGCGCAGACAGATATCCAGGGGGGTGAGCAATGCCACGATATGGCTATGATTGGATTAGGTGGGTTCTCCTTTGATTTAAATACAGACAGAAAAGGACAACTAAAAATAAGACTAGGCCCCCATCACAGAAACCTCTTGGAGCTCTGTGTTAGATAAAGTCAAATCTTAAAGGATATCAGATCAATGTCACTGAAATAAGATGGTCACCCTGCCTCGTCCTTCCCCCCCCCCCCCCCCGCCTCACCTCCTCTCCCTCTGTGAGTTTTGTGTTGTGAGTCAGACGTTATTAATGCAAAAAGTATTGGAATAACCACAAAATGAAGGAAGTCTAATGTAAACATTTTTTTATTGTAATTCCATGTACTGCAAATTAAAAAACAATAAATTCCAATTTTATTTATGATTGTGTTCATTTGTCCAATTACATTTGAGCCCCTGAAATAAGGGGACTGTGTATGAAAATGGTTGCAATTCCTAAACGTTTCATACAATATTTTTGTTCAACCCCTTGAATTACAGCTGAAAGTCTGCACTTCTAATGCATCTCAGTTGTTTCATTTCAAATCCATTTTGGTGGCGTACAGAGCCAAAATTATGAAAATTGTGTCAGTGTCCAATTATTTCCGGACCTAACTGTATATTATAATATATGGGCATGATGAAGCCACTGTACAAATGAATGGATGAGGGGTGAGTATCGGGCAGGGTGGCTTAATCCCTTAATTACTTTTGCGGTTATTAACTGATAAAGTGATTAAGGGGTTAAGTGATACCAGAATTAATTTGCAATGTATTTTTGTGGCAACGGAGGACAGAGGGACTTTGCTGGTGGAGGGGCTTCATATTTCTGAGGTAAGTAGAACTTTATTTATTTACTTATGCTAGTTAATGTGTTTAATAATTGACAAATAATCTATTATCCATATCTGGATAATGGTTATTTTGCCCATTACTGTACTGTATGTGTTGTTGTTGATGGTGGGGGGTATTGATTTATTTAAATGTAGGCCCATGTTTTATTTTTTTGACATACATGGTTGGTACCTTAGGTCTGCGGGAACCTCTGGAGACAACCTGCAGACCCAAACACTGGGGACACCTGCAGGGAAGAACCGGGGGCCCCACAGCTGTGGGAACCACCCAAGGGCCTCAGACACCTGTGGGGCTGACCCGGGGACCCCCAGACACCCATTTGGGGCCCACAGTGACCCGCGGGGACCACCTTGAGGCCCACGGTGCCTGGAGGGGACCACCCAGAGGTCTCCAGACCCTGGGGTACTGGTGCATGGTGGGGCCTGCGGACAGCTGTCGGGACCACCGGGGTCTCCTATGGGCCTGTGGTATTAAGCCTGTATGTCAAATAATAAATCATGTTAATGGGGGGGGGCACAGGGGGTGGATGGGTTATGTATTGTTTATTAAATACAGTAATGTTTCTTGTGGGGCTGTGTATTGTTTTTATGGGGCTAGTGGGGGTGGGGGTGGGGGAAGGGGGTATTGTCCCAAAGGGTGGTTAGGCCTCCCAGGTGGGTAGTGGTGAAGGTGGTTTGGGCTCACAGCTAGGTAGTGGGAGAGGGTTTTTAGGCCTGGCGAGTGAGTGCTGGGGGAGGGTGGGTTAACCCCTCAATTACTATAGCGGTTAATAACCGCTATGGTGACTAAGAGGTTAGGGGACATTAGATTGGCTCTTTTTATTCTTGTGTATGTTTTGCAGCACTGCAGGGCAGGGATGGTGATGAAGATGAGGATGGCCTTCATCGTGGCAGCCGGGCAAGGGTAAGGGCAATATGTATTTATTTTATTTATTGTGATTAATGTATTTTAAATTGGTAAATGCATATGTGGATAATAGTAATTTTGCCCATTACTGTAGTGTATGTGTTAGGGGGGGGCTGTATTTTTTTTTACAGTATTGTTTATTTTTGGGGGGAACACCATTGGTTCCGCAGGCTTGCGAGGACTCCCGGATGCCTGCGGGGACCCCCCGGGACCACCGTGGGGACACCCAGACACCCGTGGGGACCCCTGGATGCCTGCGGGGACCCCGGACACCCATGGGGACCCCCAGATGCCCGAGGGACCCCCGACTACCGCGGTGATCACCCGGTGACAACCGCAGGGTCAGCCGGGGACACCGGCCTGTTGTATTGATGGTGTGCCTGCAAAAAGGTAAACAAAGAAATTTTTCTAAGTCCTGCTCCTTTAGCGCCTGCCTTTAGCTGGCGTGCTTTTTCTTGCGTGTTTTTAAAGCACAATCACTTATCGTAGCTTTGAAAATCGCGCAGACTTGCAGAAATTACAGTACCGCATTTAGCTGGTCGTATGAGCTTTTTGGGACTTAGAATTTTTTTAGCACTGCTCAGTGAATCGCGCTGAGCAAAATATCACGTTCTTAAAGCACTTTCCCAGCTGGTCCGGAAAGCGCTACATTATCATGGTGGTGGATTTTGCCACCCGGTACCCTGAGACTGTAGTGCTTGCGACTATAGATGCTAAGGCAGTGGCAAAGGCATTACTAGTTATCTTCACTAGGGTAGGTTTCCCCAGTGAGATTCTAACTGATCAAGGGTCACAATTCATGAGTGAATTGATACAGTGTCTCTGGAATGCGTGTGGGGTGAAGCACCAGCGCACAACACCTTATCATCCCCAAACGAACGGACTATGTGAGAGGTTTAATGGTACCCTGAATTAGATGCTGCGAGCCTTCATAGAGGCAGAGGGAAAAGACTGGGAGATTCACCTGCAGCACTTGCTGTTTACCTACCGAGAGGTACCGCAAGAATCTACCGACTTTTCTCCCTTTGAGCTGCTATATGTTTGCAGGGTACGGGGACCTCTCAACATTCTGTGATCGATGGGAAGGGGAGACTACCAATACTGATGCCTCTGTGCTTCAGTACGTGGTACATCTCCGAGACCAGATAGAAATGCTCATGGGGTTGGCACAGGACAATCTCAGGGATAGTCAGACCAAACAGAAGACGTGGTATGATCAGTAAGCCCGTAGTAGATCATTCATCCCAGGTCAGCAAGTGCTTGTTCTGAAGCCCACTCGGGAGAACAAATTAATGGCTGCCTGGTCTGGACCAAACACGGTTCTCAGAAAGATGAATGAGTGCAACTATGTTGTACAGTTAGATGGAGAGACAGGTAGAACTAGGACCTATCACATTAACATGCAGAAGGAGTATTTTGCACCGAGTGAGACATCAGTGCTGGCTATCTGTAGCCCACAGATGGGGGAACACCCCTCGCTGTGACCTCCTACGGGAGACTAGGCAGGGGGGTACAGTGGAACAGGTCCCAGAGATAGGGTCCCAGTTGAGTACCCAGCAGAAAGCAGAGGCTAGGCAGATGCTAGAGCAGTATAGGGTTCTGTTCTCGGACAAGCTGGGCAGAAGGCATAGTACAGATCATCCTGTGCTCACAGGAGATCTGCGTCCTCTGCATAAGCATGCCTACCGAGTATCTGCAGAGGTGAAGGGCAGTATAGAGAGGGAGGTAGAAGAGATGCTGGCTGTAGGGGTAATTGTACCATCCCAGAGCCCTTAGGCTTGCCCGGTAGTACTTGTTGCTAAGAAGGATGGGTCCACCGCTTCTGTGTGGACTACCGGCAGCTCAATGCAGGGACGGTCTCAGATGCTTATTCCATACCCCGCATGGACAAGTTACTGGATGAACTCGCGGGGGCAAAGTATCTGACCACAATGGATTTGAGTAAAGGGTACTGGCAAATGCCCCTGACCCAAGAGGCTAGGGATAAGTCAGTTTTCATCACTCCGAGTGGTCTCTATGAATTCCCAGTGATGCCATTTGGGATGAAGAATGCCCCAGGCTACCTTCCAACGCCTGGTCAATAGGTTGTTAGAAGGGACTCAGAGTTACGCAATGGCATACCTGGATGACATTGCTGTCTTTAGTAATTCATGGGATTCTAAACTGGTACATGTAGCAGCTGTGCTAGCAAGAATTAGGGAAGCAGGGCTTACTTTTAAACCCACAAAGTGCTTTGTAGGGATGGAGGAGGTGTTTTACCTATGGCACCAGGTGGGTGGAGGACATCTGAAGCCTGAACCAGCTAAGGTTAAGAATATAGTGCAGTGGCCCGTACCCAAGACTAATAAGCAGGTTAAGGCTTTCCTAGGCACCGCTGGCAATTATAGAAAGTTTGTGCCACAATAGAGTGCCATGACTAAACCCCTGACTGACTTGACACAGAAGCGAATCCCAGCTCTGGTTGTCTAGTCTCCAGCCTGTGAAAAGACATTTCAAGCTCTGAAGACCGCCCAGGCCAGTGCTCCTATTTTACCTGCACCAGACTATGCAAAAAAGTTTTATGTGCAGACCAATGCCTCAGACTATGGCATCGGTGCTGTGCTCAGCCAAGTGGGGGAGGAGGGAGGAGAGCATCCTGTGGTGTACCTGAGCTACAAACTGCTGCCCAGGGAAGTGGCTTATGCCATGATAGAAAAGGAGTGTTTGGCGATCGTATGGGAACTCCGCAAGCTGCAGCCCTATCTGTATGGTCGCCCGTTCACTGTTATCACAGACCATAATCACCTGAGTTGGTTACAAAGGGTGTCCAGGGAAAATGCCAAGCTGCTGCGCTGGAGTCTTGCCCTGCAAGAGTTTGACTTTACTGCACCGACACACTTTATTCGAGCAAATACCCAGTATGTACCTGGCAGATACCTGGAATGCGCCGCTCCTCACCTCTGACAAGCCCCGTTGCGTTTGCCTTCCCAGCCTGGGTTCATGCCTGGCTGACGGGCGGCTGATCTGTTAAATGATAATGATTAGGATTTAATAGGCTGCAATGCTTCGCGTGTCTACCAG
Organism: Ascaphus truei; assembly: GCA_036426205.1. Classification (NCBI taxonomy): domain Eukaryota; kingdom Metazoa; phylum Chordata; class Amphibia; order Anura; family Ascaphidae; genus Ascaphus; species Ascaphus truei. The sequence goes on along the minus strand of WSYH01002826.1, from coordinate 69,590 downwards.
ATGGCATAAATTCATGAATTGTAATGCAGTATATATATATATACTGTGCAGTATTGCAGCCAGCGGGAATAAAATGCTTCAATCCCTGCCTGGAAAATAACCCAATGCACTCGGGCAGAAAACAGTCACAAACCTCAATACACCCGGGTATACCCGAATTCGTGGGACTAGCCGAGCTCGAATAAAGTGTGTCGCCAGTGTACTATCCAACATAAGAAAGGCAGCGAGCACAGTAACGCAGATGGACTATCCTGCAAGGACAGTCTTGTTGACCCGGTAACCTCAAGAGCTGTGCAGTCAGTCAAACCGCTGGATGGGGCGGTTATAACTGCCCCTACACTTTGAGGTGGGGAGGTGTGACGGTGAGGGGGTACCCAGGCCAGTAAATTAAGGTATTCTGCCCGGCTAGGTGCCCATGAATCATATTGGGAAAATGTGCAGTGTCAGCTCTGCAGCCCAGTAATGGCTACGGCCCTCTGAATGTATTATAATTGTCTGTATGTGTCCCGCTAGGTATAAGGCGACCACATTAATACCCTGAGTGAAATTGTATGTGTTGTCTAATGTATCAGTTATGTATCATGTGTGTGCATTGCAACAGTGTTTCACTGCCAACTGCAGAAAGGAAAAAAGTTTTTAAAACACAGCAGCTTGCTGCATAGCGTATAAGCAGTGAGCTAACTTTAGCTAGGAATGTCCTAGTGCTTTGATTTTTGCTGTGCGTGCGGTTGGGGGTTGTGACAGGGTGAAGTCAACCCCTATCAGTTATGCCTGGGAAACATATGTCTGAGTGCTTCATCCAGCACTCATAAGGGTTAACTCAGGTGGAAGCTAGCTAACCATGATGTAAGCTGACACCTGAGAGCCAGCAAGGTAGATAAGGATCTTGTTACCAGCAGTAGCTGACTGTCCCAGATGAGAGCACATGGATAGATGTGCTGCTAGCCAGAAGGATACAGCACACTACTTACTGCAGCCAAAGTAGGATTTCTTTCATTTGTTTGCATGACTGCTTAAAAAGACTCTTACGGTTTGGGTATGGTTTAGCCAGCCAGCCTGCTAGCTAGGACTGCTGTGTTAGTCAGTTTTCTCCCAACGTGGAGCAGGATTTATTTGCTTAAAGGGACAGTGTACCCGCATGTTATGTTGCTGTGGAGAAATAAAGCCAATGAACGTTTTCATTTATCCTGAAACTACATGTGTGGACTGTTCCCTGACCTCGGCTACAGGCCGTCCTGCCACAGGGGTTAATCATTAAAACGGTTATAGTTTATGTTTTTTAAACTTTCATGAAACATCATGAATGAAAGTTCCCCTCTTTTAAGTGTATAAATATTATAAGAGCCAATGAATTTACATTCGGGCGGACGGAGCAGCGGAAACACTTGATTCACAAGTACAGTGATCAAAAGGTATCTGGCCGGGAATTCCAAAGAGTCAGTCATGCATAACTTAACCCGGACTTCCAAGGCATCCTGCTGATATGATCCCTGAATGTCTGCCAGGGTGGAATGAACAAAGGTTTAAGTGTTAAGTGGGGAGGGGGAGATGTAAACCGTGTTTCCCTAGCATATGTCCAGATGTCCATGGAAAGTTAGACAATATGTCGCTGGGGATGTGGGCTTGGTTAGGTATGCAAAGTGGGACACGTGCGAAGTTCGCGCATGACCTTGGCATACCTTGAAGCCCCTTTACCCGGTTCCATGAAGTAGTGGCAACCTTGCCATAGGTGTGAAGTTTGGTTCCCACGCAGCGATTGGCTACAGTGTATACAGATAGGACTTTGGTGCTTTTAAAAGTCTGTGCTGCCAATCAGGTGTGAGATTCATCATGCGGTAGAAAGATTCATGTACGCTGGATATCACATCGTAACGCAAGTCTATACTGTAGTTCGTAAGAACTAAGGAATCCAAAACGAATCCTACATCGGGAAAACTAAAAGATTATCCTTGGCAGAGAAAGAGTGGTTGCGAGGAGCGCCACTAGCCACAGACTGTTTCGCGGCTCTGTTTGCGCACAAACCCTGCTCTTGGGAATTTGTGCCTAGAGACTTTATTTCTGTGAAGTTGTTTCCGGGAACATTTTATTTCGTTTTGCCCGTCCCAGTAAGTGTTATTTCGTATTATTTTGTAAATCAAGCTGTTTTGTAAATAAATAACAATTTATTTTATCTCGCGCTTTGCTCAATCAAAGAATCCGGGTATTAAGGTGTTAAGAGCGCTGGTCTCCCGTGACAGTCACCTTTTCTCTGGTAGCAATGGGGCATGGGCTAACCTGGCCCCTCTGCCTCTTTGTATACTGAGTCCCCCTGCTGCTCAGGCTCCACGGAGTCTGGATTCTGGCAAATGGTCGTCGGATAGCCTTTTTTAACCCAGGACGAGGGTACTCAAGTATAACTGCAGTACCTCTCCTGTTCTAACGCCATGGTATCCCTTAGGCTTTCAAGTACAGACTCCGCACTGACACAGAGGCACTGTCATGGAACAAGAATCATATTTCTGTTTGACCCCCCTTCTGCTTGTCAGCTCCTTAAGTTCAGCTGCATGCATTTGTTCCACACACACACACACTGTGCCTGTGTGATGTATCATTATGTTGCCCTTTCTGCCTCTGAGAATGTAGCCAGTGAGTTGCTACAGCAACCTCTGAGATCTTGTCTCAGAATGGGCTATTCTACCCCCCCCCTGTCTTGCTGATACTTAGTCTGTCCACAGACTATTGCTATTACCCAGATTACCTCACACTTCCTTTTCCTTCCTACACTGGCTGAGTGAGTATGTTTTCTTGTTACCCTCCACTGGCAAGGCCCAATCTTTTTCACCTGCCCTTAACTACAGAGCACCTATAGTGAAGCAGTCTCACAACACCATTACATCCACAAGTGCCTGTATATTCTGCTCCTTTCCTAATAAAGTGAAGAAAATATAACAGGACTTGGTGTGCTTTGGAAAGGGGGCTGAGTTGAACCTATCTGGGTCCATTCATACCCAGACATGACCCTGGTTCCAGTATAGTGAAAAGAGGACTGTGTGTCTTGGGGACACACACAGAAAATGCTACTCACAGATTATGTATTATGCTAATACAGAACAGTCTCTGCACCCCAGGACAAGCAAGCAGCTTTACACTGCCAGACAGAGCAGCAGGCTTTATACCAAAGAGCACAGACTTTTTACAGCAAAAGCCTTACAAACAGCAAGCAGCTTACACAGCTTCTGCAGCAGTATAAGCAAGCAGCTTACACTGCACACAACCTGCAGCTCACACACAAGGCAGCAGCACTGCAGTCAGACTGCACTATAAACAGAACTTTGATTGCTCTTTTCTGTCTTTGAGTCCACCCTCTGCACAGCCTGACAGTGAGGAATTACCATCTCACCTAACCATGCGCATGTTCCCATGGCTTGCGCCACTGGACACCGCCAGGACACGGGTCAGAGCCACCGGACACCTGTAAGTACAGCTACCCCTACGCTTACCGCTGCAGGACACCTACCGGCACTATCCAAGACAGTCATCCATCGCTGACGCAGGTAAAGAGACCGCACGCCACACATACTGGCTAAAGGCCTACACACACCTGCAGCATGGCAGAACTCAGATCCTCACCAAACACCACGCAGGAGAGTGACCACTCAGACACAGAGACCGCTGCGCAACTGCAACAGGCACATGCAGACGCAAGGCCTAAACAGACAGTCACACTGACACAAAAGGCCCGCGAAAAATACGAGGCTGACATTGACGCACACCGCGAAAAATTAGAGAAGGCCTGGGAGGACACTGATCGTGAAATAGGTAATGTCGCAAGTGCTAGCGATCAAGAAACGCAGATTAAGCAAGCTATTACTCAGATTAAGTCATGCCATAGATGTTACATAACGCTGTCACAAGCATATTTCACCTATTTGACAAGAATTAACACGGAAGACAGCCTGCGGGAACGCGACCTGTAAAAGGCGATTGACCTGGAACGTGATGGCATCTTGCAGACCGCCATCACGAACGCCCAAAGCGAGAGATAAGAGCTCCTCCCAGAGACTGCATCGCAGCGCTCCAGCACATCCAGGCACTCATCAAGGTCAGCAAGATCAGCGCAATCCAACGCGTCCAGCGCAAGCATAAGCGCTATCAAGGCGCGAGCCACCGCCGAGGCCGCACATGCCAGGGCCGAATAAGGTCGGAGAGAGGCAGCCGTAAGGGCAGAAAGAGCGCGCATAGAAGAGGAGGAGCAGAATGCCGCCAATGCCGCTGCTGTTGCTGCCACCGCCGCCGCTGCCAATGCAGCCACTGCTGCCACAGCAGCTGCCGCCGCCGCTGCACGTAGAAAGGCCGAATTGGATGCGGATCTAGAAGCTCTAAGCAAAGAAGAGGACGCCGCCGCCCTAGCCCAAGCCGAAGTCTTAGAAGCAGCTGCAAAACAGGATGGCGGGGAGCAGCCGTATAGACGGATAGCCTCAGAGGATCCAGTCCAACGCACTGAAGACTACGTTAGAAGCCTCTTCAGCATAAACATCAGCGCACCATCTCAACACGACGGGAGTGACTCCACAGACACCGAAGAATTGCTAGTCCACGTGGAGAAGACGCTGTTCCTTCAAGGGTGCACGCTACCTGGGATAGCCACAGCTGCAACAGTGATCCACACGCCAGCGCGCACACGAATGCACTACAACAGGCTCGCAATCCAGGTGCACCCACACGGGAAAACACAGCCCCTCACACTGACCAGCAGTCATCACAAGTCCACCCCAAGGAAGATGCGACCACATGTACCCTCCCGGTAACTAACTCAGAACGCGACCAACACATTGATGCCTCAGGCCTGACAGACATGGGCAAGTAGATGATCCGGCATGACATTGTGCAAACAGGACTTACTAACTTTGACGACCGTCCTGAGAACTACCAAATGTGGAAGTTCACGTTCAAGGACACAATCAAGAGCCTGGGCTTCTCAGCAAGGGAAGATCTCAGCCTGCTATCCAAATGGCTGGGGAAAGAATCCATGGAACACGCGAAGAGACTCGGGACGGCAAACACGAACCACCCCCAAATAGGTCGAAGATTCGCTCTTCAAGAAAGTCAACAGCTTTCCAAGACTCACAGCTAAACACTACTCGAAGTTACGAGAGCTCGGGAACCTGCTGCAAGAGCTGGAGTTTGCAAGAAAAGACCATTCCTTAACAGGTCCCAATGTCCTAGACTCAGCTCGTGGAGTGAGACCCATCCTGGAGAAGCTACCTTACAATCTCCAAGAAAGATGGATTTCGCAAGGCTCCAAATACAAAAGGGAGAAGCAAGTCGCCTTCCCTCCCATCTCATTCTTCTTGAGCTTCATCCGCGAAGCGGAAAGGACAAGGAATGATCCCAGTTTCATCTTGGGTACGCAAACCACACACAGTGCAAGCAACCTGAGGAATGAGAGACCAGTGGCGAGATATGGTAACACTCAAGCACCCATCTCGGTCCACAGGACGGACGTGTCCCCCACGTCCCAAACTACTCCCGATCAGTCGATCGCCAGAGATGAGAAACCAAGGGACCCAAACAGGGAATGTCCCTTACACAAGAAGCCACACCCACTTAACAGATGCTTTGGGTTCAGGATGAAGTCCTTAGAGGAACGCAAGAAGTTACTCTGAGAATTCGGAGTCTGCTTCAGGTGCTGCGATTCCACGACTCACCTAGCCAAGGACTGTAAAGAGGCCATCAAGTGTGCAGTGTGCAAAAGTGACAAGCACGTAACATCTATACATCCAGAGGCACTGACACTCCACCAACTCAACAACCCATCCTCCGTAGCGGAGCATGGCAGGGAGGAAGGATAAGGAGAGCCAACATCTGTCACGTCTCAGTGCACCGAGGTTTGCGGAAAAGGAAGTGACAAAATGTCCTGCTCCAAATTATGCCTTGTCTCAGTGCACCCCCAGGGACAACCTGAGAAGGCTATTCGGATGTATGCAATCCTCGACGATCAAAGTAACAGATCATTGGCTAAGACGGAATTCTTCAACTTATTCAACGCGCAAGACTATGCCTCACCCTACACCCTCAGAACCTGTGCAGGGTTAACTGAGACAAGAGGGAGAAGAGCAAGGGGCTACATTATACGTTCAGTGGACAACAGAGTGAAGATAGCTCTCCCCACACTCATCGAGTGCAACTACATGGCTGCAAACAGGGACAAGATTCCTACACCAGACGTGGCACGCCATCAACCACACCCCAGGGGAATAGCCAACTACATCCCGCCGGTAGAACACGGCACCAAGATCTTGCTGCTGCTTTGTAGGGACATCCTGAGGGTGCACAAAGTCCGTAAACAGCGCAACGGACCCCACAACGCTCCATTCGCCCAAAGGCTTGATCTAGGATGGGTGATAGTGGGCAACGTGTGCACTGACAAAGGGCACGGACCAGACTATGTTGACACCCGCAGAACGGTGATAACAGAATGCGGACACATATCCCTCTCCGAACCATGTCTTGGCCATCTCCAAGTGACAGGAGGGCCAAATGAGGAGAAGAGACAACGTCATACCCCTGAGATCAACAAAAATATCTTCACATCAGGGGGATGTGACAATGGCCTAGGATGCTTAGTAGTCCAGACAACTAAGGATGATGAGTCAACTCCAATGAAGGAAGAAAGTAACCTCCTGAAGGTGCCCGACAAAGGGATCGTCCAAAAGACAATAAACAATCGGACGGTCCTCCTGTGAGCAATGGCACAGCTAAGACGTACAGTCATTCCTCTCCGCAGAATACCAAGTGGCAAAGCAGCCAACCGCCACAGCTGGCATAGCGCAAAAGATTGCACCCTGCAGGTGAATCTACAGGAGCAAAAAGACTGTCCTCTCACATGTCTAAAAAGAGACAGTCACAGAGACATTTCACAAAAGGATTTACAAGAGCAAAAGAAACTGTTCTTCGTCATGTCCAGGGAGAAAACAACCCCTTAGAAGCAACTAACAAAGAAATACAAAGATACATCACCAAAATACGTGGAGGCGTTCTCGTGCAAAAGAAACGTTCTGAGGACTTAGGGTGCACAGCGTTCCAGACATCAACAGACCATCACGCAAATGATCTTCAGAACTTGGACCTGGGGACAGGCACGCCTCCCATACAGCGGAGTCTGAGGATAAGCTGGAATCTCAAAACAGATGCATTCACATTCCAGGCGTCCATAGAAGAAAAACCCTACTCCCGACGCGGGGTCCTGTCCACGGTCAATAGTCTTTATGACCCGCTGGGATTCATGGCTCCAGTCACCATACAAGGGAAGTCTCTTCTCAGAGAAATGTCCTTCGAGAAGCAGGACTGGGACACCCCACTACCTCCAGAAAGACGGAAAGAGTGGGAAACGTGGTAGGATTCTTTGAAGATCCTAGAGTAGCTTCAGATTCCACGCCCCTACTCACCCAAATCTCTCACTGCTGCCCACAGCAAAGAGCTTTGCGTTTTCCAAGGCGCCTCTACAAAGGCCATAGCAGCGGTAGCCTACTTAAAAACCACGGATGCGGATGGAGGTGACCATGTCAGGTTCATCCTTGGCAAGGCTAAAGTGGTGCCACAACGCAACCACGTTATACCCAGACTTGAGCCATGTGGCGCAGTATCAGCGGTAGAACTGGCAGAACTCGTCAAAAACTAAATAGACTGCAAACCAGATGCTGTCAGGCTCTACACAAATAACAAGGTGGTACTGGGTTGCATAAAACGAGAAAAGAAGATTCTACGCATACGTGGCCAACTGTGTAGAAAGAATCAGGAAGTCAACCCAACCAGGATAATGGTACCATGTGCCCACAGACCAAATTTCTGCAGACCATGCCACCAGATCAGTGCCCGCAGCGCAACTACAGAACACGTTGTGGCTCACAGGACCAACGTTTCTTACGCAGCCTGCGGAAACGCCACCAACTCCAGCCAACGACTTTGAACTTGCGATTCCAGAGGAGGACAAAGAGATAAGACCTTAAGTATCTGTGTTACTCACGAATATACGTCCCAGAAATCCCCTCAGAAGATTCTTTGTCATCAGAGGTCCAGACAAACAAATACGCTCCGACTGCGAAACAATTTCGTCGGGGCACGTGAAGGATTACAAATAAACACTAAACAGTGCCATAGACTTTTACACAAAGACATTGTTGTGCAACCAGCTAAGCTGGAGTGGTGCATTCACCTGGCCTCCCTTACCAGAAGATTTTGGCCAAAGGATTTTGTAGCCAGTGGTACCGGACGGTATCACATCGTTATGTGGATGTGGACTTTCGCATTGTTTGAGAATGTGATGTTATCTTTGTCATGCATTGCACATATGTTCCACATATTCCAGTTATATAGTGGTATCTCCAGATACCAGACGGGGAGTGTCATGGAACAAGAATCCTATTTCTGTTTGACCCCCCTTCTGCTTGTCAGCTCCTTAAGTTCAGCTGCATGCATTTGTTCCACACACACACTGTGCCTGTGTGATGTATCATTATGTTGCCCTTTCTGCCTCTGAGAATGTAGCCAGTGAGTTGCTACAGCAACCTCTGAGATCTTGTCTCAGAATGGACTATTCTGCCCTCCCCCCTGTCTTGCTGATAGTTGGCCTGTCCACAGACTATTGCTACTGCTGCGGCCGAGTTTATTCGAGCATTTGCCCGTTCTCGGCCGCAGCAGTAACCTGGCGCGCGCCGGAGGGTGCCGGGCGCGCGCCGAAGCAGCGGAAGAGCGCCCTCCGATCGGGGCGCTCTCCCTCCCGCTGCCGGGTCTGCCGGGTCCCCCGGAACCCCCTGCCGCCGTCCCCCACATCGCGGGACACCAGGGCTCCCTCGGGGAGCCCTGGACGCGCGTGCAGGGGGCGCAGGCACCCGATGACGATGGCACGCTGAGGGAGTGCGGCTAGCACGCCGGGGCATCCCCCGGCTTGCGGTGCTAGCCGTGCTCGGATTAAACGTGTCGGTAGTGTATTACCCAGATTCCCTCACACTTCCTTTTCCTTCCTACACTGGTGAGTGAGTACATTTTCTTGTTACCCTCCACTGGCAAGGCCCAATCTCTTTCACCTGCCCTTAACTACGAAGCACCTATAGAGAAGCACTCTCACAACACCATTACATCCACAAGTGCCTGTATATACTGCTCCTTTCCTAATAAAGTGAAGAAAATATAACAGGACTTGGTTTGCTTTGGAAAGGGGGCTGAGTTGAAGTTATCTGGGTCCATTCATACCCTGGACATGACCCTGGTTCCTGTATAGGCACCATTAAACTATACCCTTTTTATAAAATATATTGCTTTCTGTGTGCTAAAAGTTAGGAGTCCCTATTCTGGTGTCAGGAATGGAGTGAGTGTATATATTCCCTACAATCACGAGTCTCATTTCTGGCACACATGAGAAAATAACTTTTAGACACTTTAAAAACTTACTCAGCTTTATAACCTAGCTGGAGCAGCCCCTAAACCCCTAAACTAGGTTCAGTGTACCTACGTATCTATGTGGGTATCTCAGCTATACTGGGGAACCCCTGCTACACTAGAGACTACGTTTATGGCCACAGATATAGTTTAACCCCTTCATACCCATTTACCTTGTCTGGATGATGCTGCATCAGGGATCCTGGAGGTGAGCTGTAATAACGCTCCATGTACTATCCCTGAATATAATTGTATATAGTTATCTTATCCCTTCTTAGGCTAAGGCCCTGCTCCCTCAGTCGGCGCACCCGCACTGCAGACAGGCGGCGCGCTGACAGGCACAGACCGCGATATGCGGTCTGAGGGAGCCGGAGCGGGAGGGGGGCGGGAGGGGGGGCGGGATCTGATCATGGTGCCGTGGTGCCGTCCACCTCCCCACCACCACCCCCACACACAACACATACACACAACACATACACACAACACACACACATACATACACACATACATATACACTCACACGGTTTTCCCCGCAGCTCCTTTTCTGCTCCCCGCCCAAGCGCCTCCCATCTAGCTCCTTCCCTCCCCTCCTTCCCTCATTGGCTGACTGCCGCACCACGTGATGCGTCAGAGCTGCAAATCACTAGGATCTTGCAGCATCGGCCGGCTGACGCGTCACAGTAAGCAGTCAGCCCTGCCGGACGGAGGCAGCGGGGGCAAGGACCATTCGGATAAGGTGCTGGGTCCCAGCCCTTAGTGGCTTCTTTTCTAATGTAACTAAATCTAATTTAGCTAGCCTCTCCTCATAAGTTAAATTGTCCATCCCCTTTTGGTTTAGTTCTCGCTCTAGTTCATTAAATTCCATTGTTCCACTAAATAGTTTAAGCTCTTCCTGTAATTTAACTATCACCCCCATCCATAAAGACTAGCAAAAAGCGCCCAGCGGGTTGCGGACTAAGAGACTGGACACCAGGACTCTAAACTGATCGTTGACAGGGGAGAACGGAGACTGATATAACAAGGCAATTCATTTCATTTTATTTATTTATTTTATTGTTCATGTGAGTGCACAGTTTTTATATGTTGATATAATAGTAGGCAGAAGGAGCGGCTCAGTGAGTAAAGACACTGACTGGCACTGAGCTTGAAGCAGGGGAACCAACCAGCTCCTTGTGACCTTGGGCAAGTCACCTTATCTCCCTGTGCCTCAGGCACCAAAAACATAGACTGAAAGCTCCACGGGGCAGGGACCTGCGCCTTCAAAATGTCTATGTAAAGTGCTATATAAAACTAGCAGCGCTATACAAGAACATGCTATTATTATTATTAGTAGTAGTAGTAGTATCAGTTTCATATAAAGAAGTTTACATTTTTTGCTCCCTTTATTCTTTTTGATACATCAGCCCAGCACATCAGTCCAGCCCTGCAGTGCACAGGACACAATGTAGACATAACAGCTGCATTCTATACACAGGGCTCTGCGCTTGTGTTCAGCTCCATGTGCAGCTGTAAAGGGCTCTGTTTGTGTGTTCAGCTACGCACAACAGCTCCAAAGGGGTTAATATCCATTATACTGTGCAGAGAGATAGAGAGAGGGACACACGCACATTCCCCATTAGTGATTAGATGGTCTCCATGAGGCAAACTCGCAGGTATCTTTAAACTAAAAACGTTATCTTCGATACAATCTAACAGAAAAAAAGAGACAAATATTTACTTATCTTCAATCCCACCAATTTTATATCCCATCGATTTTTGCTGGATTATGTACAGAGAAATAAAGGGCATATAGAAATACTGGTATATGGTATATTTGGTACTGTAGATTCCGGCAATAAACACGCATTTAATAAGAAATCAACATGCACACACGAAGCTCTTTATGTTTATTCCGCTTCCACATCGAGAAAATGTTCTCTGCAAATTGTAGGATTAATCCTTATCAATCCATTTGCCAATTGACTGTTCACATCACTTCCGGGTCCATCTCCCTTTCTGCTGCAGAGCCCCCCTCCCTGCTCCTGAATTTGCAAACTTGAAGAGCAGCCTGTACACTTGTGATCTGTCAGACGGATCCCACCCAGCACCACCCCTGCTAAAGTATCCTGAGAACCCAGCATGGTGTGAGGAGCAGCCAGCTCTATTGTCTGCTGTTAACCTGCAATCCCTTCTCCTCCCATCTCATCTCAGACCTCCCCCTCCAGCCTTGTTTCCTTTTCTGGTCTTTAATTGTCTGAAATAACTGCTCCATTCCTAGGGTCTTGGAGGAGCTCGGGATGGCTGACAGGAAGCAACCCGGCAGGCAGAATGAAGGAGAGCAGGTCCCAGCTTTTTTCAAGAACCTGGGCTCAGGGAGTCCCAAGCCCCGGCAGAAATTCTGTGGGATGTTCTGCCCTGTTGAGGGCTCTTCTGAGAACAAGACCATTGATTTTGACTCTCTGTCTGTGGGGCGGGGGTCTGGCAATGTCGTTGCCCAGCAGAGGGATGTGGCAACTCATGCAGGTTCAGGAGGAGCCCAGAACCAAGGTCCCAGGAAGGGAGGGAGAGGCACTGGGGACACGCATGCAGATTTGGGCAAGCTGGAAATCAAGTGTACCTATGGTAAAGAAGCCCTACAGAACCTCAATGACAAGGTTAGTGATCAAACAGAGAAAAGTGGATGAGGTAGGTGATGGGGTAGATAATCAAGAAGGGTGGATTGTTAACCCTTCCACTGCTTCATACCCCCAAAACTGGGATGATCTTCCCCAAAGTGGTTAAAGTTTGTAGATCACCATCACTGGTAGAGGAGCGTTGAGGATCCCCCTCTTTGTGTTTCCATTCTCTTCTCCCTCATACCATGGTCCCCTTTTAGTTGGAGGGCCTTGACATGCTTTTCTGTCATTTTCAGCATGCGATGAGTTGATGTTGCAATGCTGTGAATCCAGCATTGGTATTATAAGCTGTAGCCATCTCTTATTCTAATGCATCCCTTCAGTCGGACTGTGACTTTTCTAATATTGCAATTGCTGTCGGCCCTACCCTACACACAGCTCAGACATAATTGCAGTTCATGATGTGACTGCAATGTACTGTATGTTCATCTGTAACTATAGACTGAAGTCGTGTTTTGATATTCTGTGCCTCTTGTGTATAACTAGTGAAGTTCTTTCATTATTTGTCAAAATGTTATCTTGATGAAATACCTACATACATTGTAAACAGCAAGAAAGGAAAAACATTTAATTGTGACATAATTATTTATTGCGATTGTGCTCAAGACACTTTATTTATTTTTTGTTTTGCTTATAATAAATATACTGCCCTACTGATCCACATTGCTCTGGTTACTCTACGCTGGAGGCCTGTGCCAAAACCGTATGATAAGCGTTACAGAGAAAAATAATTTATTATAGAGGGGGATCCCATGAAAGTCTATGGAGACAAATAATTTATTGTAGAGGGGTTTCCCAAAATAATTCATTGGGGACAAATGATTTATTGTACATGGGGATCCGATGGAAGTCGGGACAAATCATTCTTTGTAGAGTGAACACTGAATTTGTGCAACATGTGCATAGGAGGAATATTCTTTGAATGAGTGGGACACATTCACAATTTTAATATCTGATACAGTATATTGCATTGGTGGGCAACAGGTTCCCTATGTTTTTACCCCACCCATTCCAGAGCAAATAGTGTATGTCACTATTTAGATATGCATCATGGCTTCACACTCTGACGGTGAATAGTTTAATAAATGAGTGAATTTAATGGATAATATTTTTAACCCATTAACTGGTTTGAACTTTATCTGTATGAAACTTTAATGGCCAGTGTGTTTGTTTATTTATGAGTGAAACCAGGAGAACTATTACTAAAAATAACATTCTTGCATTTCTCAATTGTTATTATAGAGGGCAGTGGGGCTGATCTCTTCTAAACCAACTGTTGCATATAGGTTAACAAGCACTGGGCAGATTTTGGGGCTGTTATACAAAGTACAATAGGCACTGATCATTTCCTAAAAGGCAGCTGTATGGAGGGTAATATGCAGTGGGCAATTGTAAATGATTTTTACATGGGCATGTAGGATTTTTGTTATCAAAGAAGAGGTGTCATTACTACAAGCCCTATAATTTATTACAGTAAAATATTGGAATGACAAAGAAAAAGTCATGAAACACTGTTCTTCGTGGGAAAATCATACAAGGATGACACTGGAATATTAACCGGATTATATATATATATATATATATATATATATATTTTTTTAATGATAGTTAGATATTTAGACCAAAGATGGTGTGGATAGATATTGTCCATCTTTACAAAAGTGTAAATAGAGAAGAGGCTGGCAAACACAGGCTAATAAATCTGGCACTGGCAATGGGTAAATTAATGGACACAGTGCTGATGGAAGGGCTTGTTTAATATCCCAGATCGAACACTTTACAAGGTAGCATGAACCTTCTGCTAAACAGATCTCATTGTGTCTGTCATTTAGTGATTAGGGTAGTAGGAGATCAGAATATTCCACAAGAGAGGTTTGTAAATAAAACGACCAGCCTGGGAATTGGTCCTAATTTCACGGTTTAACAATGTCGGAGGGATTAGCAAACAGTTGTGGTAAATGGGGATGTTCTTGAGCAAGGGAGGATAACCACTGGATGTGTCATGGATCAGTGCTAGGGCTTTTGCTATAACGGCTATATCAGTACATTAGAGGTGTGTTAAAAATGTTCAACATGACTGCTAATTTTTCAGAAATATGTAGCATGGATGACTGCTTGCATTTCATAAAATGCATATACAATGATATATCACATTTGTAGAACTAAACCTTATATCATATAAGATTATGTTATCTCAGTCTAGTGCTGTATTATAATGTATTATCAGCACAGAAAACCAGATTGCAGTGTAATTTAGTGTATAAATCAGGTTTGGATTGCAGAGTTTTATCGAAGCACAGGACTGTATTACAGTGTACTATGCACAGCATAGCATCACAGTCCAGGTTTTAATTACAGTTTACTATTAGAGTCAAGTGCTGGATTGCAGTGCATTATTATAGGGCAGCACTGGATTGCTATCATCAATCTCAGCTCACTGCATTGCAGTTGTTGCATCCTCTGCTACGGCCCCGTCCACTTCCCAGGCGCCTGATTTGCATAGCGGCTTCTGCCTCAGCCAATCAGCGCAGCCAGGAACCGTTGTCTCGGTTAACAACAGGGAGTGGCGATGCACATGCGCACTAGAGTCTGCTGCAAGTCCTTTATTGCAACCTGGGCTGGAGCAGAGGAAGATCGGGGGCAGCGCATCCTCCTCTTCCTCCGTCCACAGCATCATCATCCCGTGTCCGACACCCACTGCGCCGACATGTCTTACCAGGGCAAGAAGAACATCCCCCGTATCACGGTGAGTGCACGGCACGAGAAAAGGATAGGAGGGGCGGGGTCATATAGCACTGATTCACAATGCAGAGCCCCCTAATGCATCTCTTTATACAATACAGGAGCTGCTCATAAACACACGCAGGAATGAGTAATGATGCAGAGCCCCCTAACGCATCACTATGGAGGGGAAGAGAGATGCAAGGGAAAAAACACATGCATGATTAGTCATGTAATATACAGACCCCCTAGCATTACTGTTTTATGCAGTGTATGGGAGGAGGTAGAGGTATGGGAAGAGGCGGTGCTGGAGAGGGTCAAGGCAAGCAATAACAGTCCATCAAATATGCACAAACACCAAACCTAATACATCCATCATCCTCATGCATTGCTATTTGATTCATTTTATGTAATTTTTGGGCCCTAGTTGTGTCATAGAGCAGTATTTTTCAACCAGGGTTCCTAGGAACCATTGGGTTCCCCATTTTCTGGTCATTTGAAAATTGTATCAAGTACAGAAGAATTTACAATGCATCGGATCTCAGACTCGATATTAGAGATGGTGGTGGTTCCTCGGAATTTTACTTGGGGTTCCTTAACCAAATAAAGGTTGGAAACCACTGTCCTGGAGGTATATCTATCTGTTGTGTCATTGTGTTTATTCTGCATGCAGTGTAGGTGCCTTCACTTTATATCTTAGTGTCAGGGCTTACTTATTTTACTACTGACCTGTAGTATAGTACTGACACACTAAACATTTGCTGGTTAGAGATGCTGTTGTAGCATTATATTATATATTATGTTTGTCAGTGAAATGTGTCGGTTGCAGAGATAAGCATCCTATCTTCAGGTGCTATTGTGTTTATGCTTTGTACATTTACAGAAGATTCTTTGCAGGCCGGTGGTGTATTTTGCAGGGATGCATAGAGTAGTGGTTGTCACGGGAGACCGGGTTTATCAACACCTTTTATACCGGGATCATGATTGAGTAAAGCAAGGAGGTAAAATAAATTGTAATTTTTTTTCAGGAAAAGACATACACACAATGTAACACAATTTACACAGTTAACACACTTACTGGGAACGGGGCTGTGACGGTGAAAGGGTACCCAGGCCAGTAAATAAAGATATTAGCCAGGCTGGGTGCCCCTGAGCCTTATTGGGTATTGTAGACTGTCATCTCGGCAACCCAGTAATGGCTGCAACATTGTTCAATGCTGCAACACTGTGCTTTTAATAAAAAATGTCTGTGTCTCCCACCAGGCATAAGGGGGAGAGAATAATGTTGTTTCTACTTTAAAATGTATTTCAATAGCAGTGTGTTCCTGTAACTGCGCAAAGGAATAATGGTTTTAAAACCCAGCAGCTCTCAGCACAAAGCCCGGCGTTTAGCTAACGTCTGCTAGGAAGGTCCTAGCGCGCTGAGATTTGCTGTGAGCTCTGGGGGAGGAAAATCATTAAAAAGGTTATAACGCAATTTTTTATAACGTTTTATAAAAATTGATGAATGAAAGTCCACCTATTGTAATTGTTCTAACATTATAGGCGTAAGGGGATTTTCATTCAGACGGCCGGAACAGAGGGAAGCACTTAAGTTGTAATTGCGGTGCTTTAGAAATGTATAGCAGGAATTTCCTGCGAGGTGACCAATGCATATGTAACTAGGACTTCTAAGCCACCCCGCTGGTTTGGTTCCCTGATGTCTGGAAAAGTCTGTAGTTGAAAGCATTAACCGCCTAAAAGTGTGAAGTGGGGAGGGAAATGCAAGTATCCCCATCTTAGTAAAAGTCCGGCCAGCTCAGACAAAATGTCGCCAGGTAAGGGGGCTTGGTCTGGTATGCTAAGCAGCAAAGGTGCGATGTTTGTGCATTCCCTTAGCAAACCAGGAAGCCCTGTGCCAGGTTTTGCCAAGTATGGGCAACTCTGGGATAGGTGGGAATATGTGTTCCCACGAACGAGATAGGGATTTTTAATGAATAAGAATCCCTGCATCCGATCGGACGTCAGATTTATCTAAGATGGATTTTAAACTCTGCAACATCGTAACCCAAGTCAAGAGTTTATTAGAACTAAGGAATCCAGGACCAATTCTACGATGGTAGAACGAAGTAAGCAGCTGCGGAGGAGAAACAGGGGTTGCGAGAGGCGCCCCTATCCAAAGACTGTTTTCAGCTCTGTTTGCACACAACTCCCGCTCCTCTGAAAGTGTGCCTAAAGACTTCTAAAGATTTAGTTTTGGGAATAGAAGATTTCGTTTTGCCCCATCCCAGTAAGTGTATTTCAAGTGTTTTTTGTAAACTAAGCTGTGTATGTTCATTCTGTAAATAAACTACAATTTATTTTATCTCTTGCATTGCTCAATCAAAGGATCCGGGTATTTTGGTGTTAAAAGCGCTGGTCTCCAGTGACACTGGGGTGCTGGGATCGCAAGATTTCTAGGCTGTAAATTTCAGAGATTCTGGGCTGAGCACACAAGATGAGTAAAATAAATTGTAATTTATTTCCTTTTAAGACAAACACACAATACTTCACAATTACAGTCAATATACACTTACTGGGATGGGGAAACGAAATAAAATGTCCACGGAACGAAACAAAGTCTCTGGGCACCCCTGCACGCATGCAAGTGGGTGCGCGATGTAAGCCGTGCGACAGTCCTTGGCTATGGGCGCAACGTGCCAGCCCGCTATCTCCACCAAAAGAAAGTCTTTCGTAATGTCCTTACACGATTCGTTCGGGAATCCTTTGCTCAAATAAATTCTGGAAGAGGGTTGCAATCCTTGGTTACGATACCGTTAACCCCTCACACTCCGGAACCGCTTGTGGCGAGAACAGGGGTAATCAGGCCTAAATAAAGGTATTATGCCCGGCTGATTAACCCCAACTTGCATTGGGAATGAAGGGGTTAAAAGTATTTGCAATGCCGTCTTTGCTCTGTCCCAGCCTTCTTAACCCCCATTTGCAGGCTATTCCCTCCCTGCTGTAATGGAATTGAATATAATGCCGGCTATATTTTTATATTTTATTGCGACACAAGATGGAGTAGTGAGCACCACAGCCAGCCCTGTGTATGGGAGGTCTGCTGTACTAAATGGGTATCCATTTCAAGCTCTTGACTCCGTAACCAAAAGGCAATTGAATAATTGGCTTGCAGTTAGATTTCAAGTGGTTTTACCGATACAATGTATCCGTACCTCGTTAGCCTACAGAACTTAAAAGGCAGTAAGTCAATGGCCGTGGGAAGTAGGTCAATTGACGTGGGAACCGGGTGAACTTGGGTTCCCACAAGAAAGCCGCTTCAATAAAGCAGACTAATTTGTGAACGGAGGCACCCAGCACCCTGGTTTTTGGTGTGCCAGTATAAGTCAGTAAAACACAAACATACATGTATAAATTACAGTCGTGGTACACGAGAACATGAAGTTTTAATAAAGTGTATATAACTGAATTTAAAATGTACAGGCAGGAACAGTTTCTTCTGTAAGCCCGAGAAAAATCCTCTGACATGTAAATGTGCTGGGGGTGAATGAGCTGAGAGTTTTTTCTTCCCTGCACTTCAAAGAGGTCCCGCTGAGCCAGAGACCCTCAGTCTACTGAAGTGACAGGGATGAAAAGTATCAGAGCACCATAATGTAAATGATAAGTGGCAGATCCCGGCCATTGACACCTTTGGGCCAAACCCCAGACTAAGGGGCGCCAACAAAGGGTTGTATCCCAGGTATGCTAAGTTGCATGGGTGTCAAGCAGACACATGCGCTTTGCAAACCGGGAAGCCTTTTTGCCCGGTTTTGCAAACTGCGGACAAAACGGACATTGGTGGGTGAGATATACACACAGAGGGGATTGGGTGCACATGTTAAGGATACCCTTGATCAGCCTATAACTGTGCCCACCAGACTATCCCCATTGTGATCAAGATACCATTCATGATGTAACTACGCTTCACACAGGACTTCGTTCAAGCACAGCGGTAACGGTTCCAGTATGCAAGGGGTTAATACCATCGCAACCAAGAATTTACCCTAAACTTTGGTATTCATTAGCCTTGGGGACTCCCGATCGAATGCCTACGAACTTCTAAGAAATACATTGATTTGGCAGAGTTATTAGATCGGCAACTTGCGATCTAGCCACTGGACCTTTAAACAGAGACTGCATTTCTTGCGCTTTCGTGCAAAGGACAATTTATTTTGTTTCCCCATCCCAGTAAGTGTTGTTTTAAGTGTATTCTGAAGTTGTCGTGTGTTTTGTCTATCAAGGAAATAAATCACAATTTATTTTGTTTCTTGTTGTGTTCAATCGAGTACCCAGAAATATAAAAAGTGTTGATAAGTTGTGTCCACCGTGACACCGCTGACTCTGTACTTGGACGCTTCTTGGTAAAATCTGAGATGAATCTGACTTGGTCGGAGCAGCAGGCATTTTTATAGGGTTAAGGGTCCTCTACCTAACATATACACCCAATCCTCTCGTGGGAATAAGTTTCCCCACCTATCCCCGACTTGCCAGTACCTTACAAAGAGGACAGAAGTTGCTTCCCGGTTTGCACATAGCATGTGCTAACCTCACACCTGAGCTCCTTAGCATACCGGGCCCAACCCCTTACCTGGCGACAGTAAGTCTGGGGTTTGGCTACCAAGTGGGAAGTGCCCATACTTCCCACCGGTATCTGGCAATTAACAATTTCAGCTTAAGTGGTTAACGAGCCTGGTGGATACATTTTGACACGAAGGCACTTCAGCTAGACCGCAAACCACTTATCCAATTGACTTTGCGGTTTAGGGGTCTACGGCTTAGGAAGTGATACCTATACTTCATAGCGGCCACCCATTCACAGGCACGCTTCTTCACTTAGCGCTTGGTTCAGCGCTAGAGGCTCCCCCTTGTGTCAAAAACATAGTTAGTACATAGTTCATTCATTTAACAGCAGCAAGCTGCTACGCTGTAAAACAGGGACAATAAAGGCAGTGTAGGGGAAAACATGATATTATGGGGATAATTCATTTTAACCCCTTTCAGCCCCAACAGGCTGCAAAACAGGGACAATAATGGTAGTGTAGGGGAAAACATGGTGTTATGGGGGACAATACATTTTAACCCCTTCACTCCCAACAGGGCTCAGGGTTAACCAGCCGGGCATAATACCTTTTATTATTGGCCTGGTTAACCCTCTCCCGCCACAATGGGATACCCCAAAAGTTGTATCCGGGAATTGAGTGATATTCTCGGATACAGCCAAGCACATTACTCCGCCAAACTTTGACTCTGAAAAAGTTCTTACGACTCACTGCAAGGATCCCTTCTGCAGCATCTTCCAGACAAGGTAAATGGGTATGAAGGGGTTAAACTATATCTGCAGCTATACATGGAGTCCCTAGTGTAGCAGGGGTTCCGCAGTATAGGACAGATACCCAGATACATACCCAGGTACACTGAACATAGTTTAGGGGATTAGGGGATGCTCCAGCTAAGTTATAAATATGAGCATGATCACAGTGTCTAAAAGTTTTATAAGTTATTTTTCTAATGTGTGCCAAGAATAAGGCTAGTGAATGTAGGGAATATATACACTCACTCCATCCCTGACACAAGAATAGGAACTCATACTTTTTAGCATACAGAAAACAGGACACAATATATTTTATTAAATGGTTCTAGTTTAATGTGTATATATTGGTAACCTGTAAAAGAACTGAGGGATTTCCAAGTCCTGGATTCCGGCCAGCCCAGATGGCAACCAAGCTTGGTGCCTCTGTGTCTGTGTGGAGTCCATACTTGAAAGCCTCAGGGATGCAAAGTCTTAGAACAGGCAGGATACTGCAGTTCTGCTTGAGTACCCACATCCTGGGCTGACACAAGGCTATCCGGCAACCATTTGCCAGAGCCCAGACTCTGTGGAGCCTGGGCAGTGGGTAGGCTCGGTATGCAAAGAGGCAGAGGTGCCAGGTTGGCTCATGCCCTTTGCAACCTGAGATAAGGTGCCCTCCCGGCTTTACAATACCGGCAAATCGGTGATTGGCTGGCAGCGAAATTCTCACGCTCTGATAGGCTGTAGAGGTTGGGCAATGGAACACTGAAACCCATAAGGAGCCTTGCAGCCGGCTTAAAAGATTTTGACTGATTTTGGCAAGAGAATTCCAAGCTCTGATAGGCTGCCCAGGTTAGTAAATGAAAGCCTTAACAGAGCTTGCAGCCAATCAGGAGCGCAGATTCCAAGCGCCAAACCAACAGAGGCAAATTCAAAGATGCTCTTGACTGAATAGACGCGAGCCGGCTTCAAAGATTTTGAACTCAGAAAAGTTTCTACGTCCCGCTCTTGAGAACGTAGCAGTCGCGTCTGGCATTGCATGCCGAAAACAGTTTCAGGACTTTTGTGAGTAACTACCGGTCATTGGAAAGTGCTCTAAAAAGGTAATCTTGGTGAATTTTGTTTCAGAAACGGATTTATTCGTTAGCCCCGTTCCCAGGAAGTGTGTTAACCTTGTGAATTGTGTTACATTGTGTGTATGTATTTTCGTGAAATAAATTACCATTTATTTTACCACCTTGTTTTGCTCAATCAATGATCCCGGTAACAGAAAGGTTTTAAGAAACCTGGTCTCCCGTGACAGTCTGCTCTAATGGTTTGTCTGGTTACAGATGAACAGATGGGGCTTCTTTGACAATCACACAGAGAGGAGGAGGCAGGAGAACTCACTGTCACATTAATGTTACAGATGCGCACTGCTCTGCCTGTCACGATGCGCACTGATCTGCTCATCACAGATGCGCACTGTTCTGTTTTATTGGGTGTGAGAGTTTGTGTCTGGGTTAGGAGAAGGGTAGGGGGGACAGCACAAGGGTACTCAATGACATCCTGGAATGACGACAATTTACAACAGAATAATTGTACAGACAAGTGGTTTAGGCACAATGCAATGGTGCACTTCCCCCTGTTTCCATGGCAACCATCACTATCTGACTGTTTATTAATTCTGCTCTTATTCACCCTTCACTGGTGTAACCCTGTTCATGCTGGGGATCTGCAGCATCATCAGGATACATACTGCTCTATCTTGTCAATGCTGGAAATGTTCTCAAATTTGATAGGGAATTCTAAAATAAAAATGACTGGGACTTTAAATGATGGCACCCTCAATCATGCTTTGTATGACTTGTCTGTCCTAATGTGTATGTAGTTTCAGGTCGCTACAGCATAAAAACTAAGGCTGCGTACATGTTGCCAAAGACCGCGCTGTGGTGTGCGAGTGCGTGACGTCACCCGCGTTTAGCGGGAGCGTTTTCTGGCCACGGTAGACGCGAGGTGGGGGGCATGTCTGACTTCACAGCTGGTTCACTTTCATTGGGCGAACCGCTTACGTGACCTAGCCATCGTGCCGAGGAACTGATTCTTCGCGCACTGAGCACCCCCTCCTGCTGGTGCACACGCGGTCTATGGGCGCGATCATTGCTTTAAGTTAATGTGATCGCGCCGCACGCGCTTCTGTGCGGTCTTCGGCAGCATGGACGCCACCTAATTCTGAAAGAGTGTACTTCTGTAATTGGCACTGGTGTCTGAAATAGGAGGCATTGGTTTGAAGATCAGTGTCAGATCTCTGCATAGATACCCTACAGATATACATTCCTCTGCACACAAACATGACATTGTCAATAGGTATCAGCTGGTGTATGTAATAGATAGCAGTTGGTATGAACTGGTATGTATGTAGTAGTTATCAGAAAAGGAGACTGCACTCCACTGGATTAGTGTGAATAATTTCAAGATATCTTGATAAAGACCAAAGTAGGATTAAAATGTTGATTCTTTAATAAACCCAGACTATTATTCACACCAGTCCAGTGGAGGGGCGTCTCATTTTCTTTTACTGTGTGTGATCCTAATTCATTCCTCATTGTGGAAGACAGTGCATCCGTGGCAGTACTTGACCTATCTGTAGTAGTTATCAGCCAGTATGTATTTAGCAGGTATCGGTCGCTATGTACCAGGTGTTGGTAGGTCTATATTCATGTCATATCAGTTAATATTCATGTATGTTGGTGCCAGCCATTATGTATCTAACAGGTATTAGTTGGTATGTATGTAGTAGGTATCCATCAGCAATTAGTAGGTACAATTCGGTATATATGTAGTGGGTATCAGTAGGTATGGAATGATCTAGGTCCTGATACTTGGACTTTAATAGAAATGGGTGCTTTATATAGTCCTGTTAGTTTGTTCCCACTGCTCTAGGGTCTGACACATTGAGCCAGTCACTTTCGGATTTGGTGCAGGATTCCTCTGTTTACGTGTTGGTTTCCATTAGTAACCGGACTTTGGGTTTGTGTCCCCTGCTGCATGTGACTCACACACACTGTGACTTTGCATGTAAAGAGCTGGCACAGAGTCCCCCTCTCTATGTCTGGCTCGGCCCTTCTGGACGAAACCTACGCCCTGGGAAGCCCTTTCAATCCATGCAGCTCTCTGCATCTAGTAGCTGTTTTTGGCGAGTTCTTCAGCCCATAAAGGGGGAGTTGGGATGAGCTCTGTGCTTGGCTTTATTCAGATACAAAGTATCACACTGGACACAGGTCTAATTGAGATTCTAACATAGAAACCAGCCACTCTGTTTCTGCTTCCCTCTCTGTTAATTTGTCTCACTAGTGTTCTGCTGAAAACTATATAGGTATAGTGAATCCTTGCAGATATGTGCATTACATTCATTGTTACATTTAAAGTAGCAGCTGTTAACGCTCATAGTAAAGGCATTGATGTAGATGTGATTAATGTGTCCTTTTTATAAATGTATGTACTGTATGTAGTATATTATCTGACAGTAAGGTGGTCAAGATGGCATGTTGTGTTTGAACTGTTGTTGCTGTGCTGGGTGTATTCTTTTGTGGGTACTTCGTGTTTTGTATGCTGTGGTTGGACCGTGTGTGAATTTTGTCATTGCGGGGAGTGTTTTTAGTTGTGTGTGTGTGTGTGTGTGTGTGTGTTGCTGCAGTTTTTTTGTGTGCTTGTGTTTTGTTACCTGACAGTGAATTAATGATTTTTCATATCTTCTCATTTAGAGTGATCAGCTTTTAATTAAGGGCGGTAAAATCGTTAATGATGACCAGACGTTTCATGCCGACATTTATATGGAGGACGGTTTAATTAAGTAAGTGCACCACCGATGTGAAAGTGGGTGGGGTTGGGGGAGAGATCTGCTCTCACTCATAGCTGGGGTTCTCTCTGCCTCTCACCCATTGTTGGGGGTTGGGTGGAGGGTCTCTCTGCTTTTCACCCACAGATTTTCAAATGTATCTACTGTACCTGCTCTGTTTCCTTTACCGCTGGTGAAATCTCCTTTTAATAAACTCTTAAGGCATGATCCACTGTTAATTGTACTGTCTTTGGAATGAAAAGTTCCTTTAAAAGGTTCTTGTATTAAACTTGAATATATTTGTAAATAGTAACCATTTCTTTGCTTATCACCCATAGTTGAGGAGTCTAACAGTTCCTCGCCCATAGTTCCATAGTTGTGTGTGTGGGGGGGGGGGGGGGGGGTCTCTTTGCTCTTCACCCATAGTTGGGGTCTCTCTACTCCTCGCCCATAGTTGTTGGGTCTGTGCTTCTCACCCGTAGCTAGGGTGTCTCTCTACGTCTTTCACACATGGGGGAGGGGGGGGGGGTCCTCAACTTCTTTCCAACAGTTGGGTGGGGGGGGATTTTTCTGCTGCCCACCTGCAGTTGGGGGGGCTCTGCTTCTCACCCATTGTTGGTTCTAGGCAGATTGGTGAGAATTTGATTGTGCCAGGAGGTGTGAAGACCATCGAGGCTCATGGCAGGATGGTGGTGCCAGGCGGGATCGATGTCCATACCTGCTTCCAAAAACCCTGTCAGGGCATGGTGTCTGCTGAGGACTTCTACCAGGGAACTATTGCAGCCCTGGCGGGGGGCAGCACTATGATTAGTAAGAAAGAATTTATGTCCTATGAAGGCTGTCCTACCCCCCTCTCCTCTCCCCCCACATGGTAACACAGCTGGTCCCTCCACCCACAGGGTGACACAGTCTCTCCCTACACTGTGTCACCCTGCAGGGGGAAGGTCACACTAACATAGTTTGTGCCTCCCCATGCAGGATGACACAGTGACAGTCTGTCCCTCTCCCCGCAGGGTGACTTAGTCCATCCATCCCTTCGCAGTGGCTTCACCTTCTTGTTTGCTGTTCCCAGTTGACCATGTTGTGCCAGAACCTGGGACCAGCTTGCTGAGTGCCTTTGATCAGTGGCGAGAGTGGGCGGACAGCAGATCGTGCTGTGACTATTCCTTGCATGTGGACATCACTGAATGGCACAAGGGGGTGCAGGAGGAGATGGAGGCACTAGTAAAAGATCATGGTGAGGAGGAGCAGCAGAGCAGTACCATCCTCCCTATTACACACTGGTAAAAAAATGTCAGTGGCAATGTCAGCCTTTCCCTCACACAGGCATAGTGCAGGCAGTGCCGGTGTCATCTGTACCTTCACACACAAGTATAGTGTGTACAGTAACATTTCCAACTTTTCCCTTACACGCAGGCGCTTCACAGGCACTTCTTTCTCATAGCCCGGTATAATGCAGGCATTGCTAGGTGCAGAAGAGTAGAGAGCGTTGATAGCGCACTGCCAGAGAGTCCTGAGAGTATAAATCAGGAACAAGAAACAGCCAGGCCACTCCAAAAGTGAAAAAATATTGTCAGGTTTATTGCATGCTGAAAATACACACAGGGAACGGACAGGTAAACGCACCTACGCGTTTCGTACTAAGTGTACTTTATCAAGGTGACCATAGTGCTTTAATACCGCTGTTTTATACTTACCCAGACTGATTCCAAACCAATAGCAAGCCGCGTCACCTTCCCGCGTCTCGCAGAGTACAGGTGGCTAATCCAGTCGCCTGTATGTGCGAAATCTCGCGAGAATGGTGCGCGCGCATCTACAGAGTGGGCAGCATGGGCAAAGTATGACCAGACATAGCAGTACTTTCGACTTCAGTCCACCGGGTGACGTCACAGCCGTGCGCCATATGAAATGGTCGCTCCAGTGTGACGTCATATTCCGTAGACTGACTAAATCTCAAGTATTGTTTTTTTCTAAAACAAAAACTTTATTAAACAAACAATATGAAAAAGACAAATAAAATACAAATAACTAGTTGCTATGTTAGCAGCAACCCTACGTAACTGTATTATGGAGAAAATAGAAAAAGGATACATTAAAAGATCTATTTATATTAGGGTGGTTGATAGGTCACATGATAATGTGCGCTTCAATGTGCGAATTTCAGATAAGCATAATTGAGTTCATTCAATACAATATATAGAGCCCTTTGAATCTCAAGCCATTACATCATGTGACATGCCGCAATATGTTTGAAATACACATATTTAAAGTTATTTCATTAGATGTATCAACACAGTTAGTATACATAGGGAGAAATTAAAACACCTTGTTTATCAGAAGAGAGAACAGTATATGATATGAAAATCATATGAAGAATTTTCATAGTTGTCATAACCTCATTAGGTACAATAAATTCATACAATATATAGCGTTGACATCATTATTGTTCATGACAGAGGAATATTTAAATGTACCAGATATTTTTTCTCTCTGTACCAGATATTTTTTCTGTTAATGATGTTAATGATGGTAATGATGTTTCTGTTAATGATGTCATTGCCAGCCTCCCCTCACAGATAGAATAGTGCAGGCAGTGATGGTGGCAGCCTCCCCTTTAACACAGGTACTTCACAGTAAGTGTCAGCCTCCACCTCACACACAGGTAATGCATGGGCAGTGCTAGCCTTCCACTCACACACACACATTTTAGTTCGGGCAATAGCAGTGCCATCCTCCCCACACATACAGGCACTAGTTTCATCTTGGTCAAGATTAATTGTTATGTGGGTGAGTGCACCCTGATCTGACCCCTCTATCAATTTTTGCAGGTGTTAATTCCTTTCTGGTTTACATGGCATTTAAAGACCAATATCAACTCACAGACTCCCAGGTAAAATCTCAGGTGGGGAGGGGGCTCTTTTTATTGTGTGACTTATCTTCAGCGATCTGAAATATTCTATTGTGTGTTCAGTTTACGCTTCACATATACCTGTCATAGTTCTGTCAAATTTTGTAGCGGTGGGAAACCTGAGGACTGAAGTTTGTATGGTACCCACTTCAGCCTGCCCCCTGACCTCCTGACTCTGCTTTCGGAACTCTTGACTGCCACGGCTTGTGTTTTCCATGGGTGTAGTGATGATGGAGGGGACAAAGGTTAATTGGCCCTTTTCTGCTCATTCCAAGATTTACGAGGTATTCAGTGTGATCCGTGATATTGGAGCCATCGCACAGGTCCACGCAGAAAATGGTGATTTAATTGCTGAGGTAAGTGTCACAGCAGTATATCAAGGCCACAGGGTCATGCAGAGGTCACAGAATCATGCTAAGGAAAGCCCATCACAGTGGGTGTCGGGTATGATGGAAGTAGTATTTTATGGGAATACTACCTGTTGCTGGTTACCAGATATCTGGTGTTTACAAGAGGGTATTAGTTATGTGTGATGGGTGAATAGGAGCAGGTATTGGGTGTCTTTGTATGGGACATCTGTGAGCGGTTATTACTTTACTGGGTTTAGGCATTTGTTGTCTTGGTGCAGGTCCTGATGTCATGTATTCCCCCTTCCAGGAGCAGCAACGGATACTTGAACAAGGAATCACCGGCCCGGAGGGACACGTCCTGAGCCGACCAGAAGAAGTGAGACTTTTATCTAATCCTTACCAGACTAATCCATGTCACTGTGCCACACTCCATGGCCCATAGGTTCTTCTGTCTTTGTCACTAAGCTCAATAACTTCAAGCTCTGACTCTGTATGTGACATCATGGATATATATCTATAATGTTTTTGCCCAATCCCTGTGCAGGTGGAGGCAGAAGCTGTGAATCGCTCAATCACCATTGCCAACCAGACCAACTGCCCACTCTATGTCACCAGGGTGATGAGCAGGAGCTCTGCTGAGGTCATCGCGCAGGCCAGGAAGAAAGGTGCTTGCTGGATCAGCAGCAGGGCATTATTTGGGTGTCCTAATGAGATTGATGTATGGGACTGCCACAAGGGGTCCCTGATTGGGTGGGGGCTGTAAGTGCCAGTATCACAAACTGGATGGCTTGGCGGTTTTGAGTGTCCTGGTCACATATTGGATAGGCTGGAGGTACAAGTGCCTCTCTCTCTCTCTGTACCTGCAGGTGCCGTGGTTTATGGGGAGCCCATTACAGCCAGTTTAGGCACTGATGGCTCCCATTACTGGAGCAAAAATTGGGCTAAGGCTGCAGCATTCGTCATCTCGCCCCCGCTGAACCCGGACCCCAGCACTCCTGACTTCCTAAATTCTCTGCTCTCTTGGTGAGTATCCTGGGCTGTGGTGCCTCCGGCATGTTGCGTGTGAACTGCCCTTAAAATCCAGCTCATAGTAATTACTTTATGATACATTGAGACGGTACATGATATACACTGTACATGTACATGATCTACTTTATATTCTGTGTGTGTAATATATATACATATTATATACATACACACACGTATGTATGTATGTATGTACGTGTATATATTAGTAGACATAACAAGAAAAAACATAACTGCAAAGACTCCGGAGGACTGTTTTTTGGGACTGGATTTTATTATTGTATTTCATATATTTTTATGTTTTCTATTTTCACATTTTTTGCTAGTTTTGATTGTTTAATTGTTGATTATTTTATATGATTATTCTATATGGTTATTTTAGATTTTGTATTAAGTGTGTTATAGTTAGCACTTCACTCCATTATTAGACACTTTTGTCTGACACACATTGTTATTAGTCACTGTCACATCGAGCACAAATAGTCTGGTAGAATCACAGCTAAATCTCAGTTTTTATTTACTAGTAGGGGATTTTAGTAGGCGCAACTTCACTTTGCTTTTTTTTTGTATATATATTAGTGTTGTACCGGGTACCAAAAATGGCCGAGTACCCGGGAATTTTTTTTTTCTTGCCTAACCGGGTACCCAGTAGGCTAGTTTTGGCTTACCTGCAGCCGGCGGTGGAGGGTGAGGAGGACCACGGCAAAATCCTGGTGACGGTGGGAGCAGACAATGTTATTCTTTAGCCGGTGGGAGCAGCAGAAGACATTCTTCACAGCGGTGCCGGTGGGAGCATGGGAGCATTACTATTGGATGGCCGGGGAGGAGCTGCCCCGGAAGTCGCATATATTCCCATGCTCCCACCGGCACCGGCTGTGAAGGATGTCTTCTGCTGCTCCCACCGGCTAAAGAATGACGTTGTCTGCTGCCACCGCCACCAGGATGTCTTCTGCTGCTCTCACCGTCACCAGGATGTCTTCTGCTGCTCCCACCGCCACCAGGATGTCACCATGGTCCTGCTCCGCCAGCTGCCGGTTAGCCTTCTGCTGCTCTTCTCCTGCCGTTCTCCAAGAGGAGGACCGAGCGAGCAGAGCAGAACGGAAATTACTCGGCACCGGGTTCCAGCCCCCTGATGCCGGGTCTGGGTGATTTCCAGGTACTGAAAATATTGCCAGGTACCAGGTAATTTCTGGGTACTGAAAGTATTGCCGGGTATGCTGGGTACCAGGTAATTTCCGGGTACCCGGTACATCACTAGTATATATATAGCTATATATGTGTGTGTGTGTGTATGTAATTTATTTCAGGAAAAGACATACACACAATGGATCACATTTTGCAATAGAAAACACACTTACTGGGATCGGGGCTAACGAATAAATCTTCCTTTAAACTAAATTGTCACAAACGACCACTGTAGGAGCCCTTTCCAATTACCGGTAGGTATTCATGAAAGTCCTGGAACGCAATTCGGCATGCAATACCAGCCGCAACCACTATGTTCTCAAAAAGCTGGACTTAAGAACATTTTCTGAGTCAAAATCTCTGAAGCCGGCTTGCGTCTATTCTTCACAGAACATCTTTGAATTTGCCGCTGATGGTTTGGCGCTTGGAATCTCTCCTCCTGATTGGCTGCAAGGTTTCTTATAGGTTTTAGTGTCCCATTCACAAACCTCTACAGCCTATCAGCGCGTGGGAATTTCACTACTGGCCAATCATCGATTTGCTGGTATATTGAAGCCGGGTGGACACCTTTTCTCATTCTGCTAAGGGGCATGCGCCAACTTGGCACCTCTGCCTCTTGGCATATTGAGCCCCCGGTGACTCCGCACAGACCCATAGGCACCAAGCTTGGTAGCCATCTGGTCCCTCGGAATTCAGGACTCGGAAATCCCCCAGTTCATTGACAGGTTATCATTACATATACAGTTTAAACATAACTCTTTAATCAAATATACTGTTCCCTGTATCTTGTGTGTTAAAAATGTGTAAGTCCCCATTCTGGTGTCAGGGATGGAATAAGGGGGTATACTGTCTACACTTACTACCCTCATCCCTGCCACACTATAGAAATGACTTTAAACTTTTACACACCAAAAACACTCACAGCTTTATTATCTAGCTGGAGCATCCCCTGGACTCCTATACTAGGTTCAGGGTACCTGGGCATGTACTTGGGAATCCCCCCTTATACTATGGACCCCCTGTATGTTGCAAGTATACATTAACCCCTTCATGCCCCATTTACCTTTTCTGGATCATGCTGCACAGGAATCCTGGCGGTGAGTCGCAAGAACGTTTTCAGCGTAGGAGTTTGCCCGGAGCAATGCGCTTTGATATATCCGAGAATCTTACTTGATTCCCAGATACATCGTTGGGGTATCCTGTAATTTTGGAACCCCAATACATAGCCATATTCTGTTTAAGACTTTCTCTGGCAAAATCCCACCCTGAAACTTACAGCCTAGAAATCTCCTGGTCCCAGCACCCAGAGAAAGGCAAAACACAGAAAAATCTTTAATGTTGCATAATTTGCACACAGTCACAGCAATGCATCTCTGACATCTAGGTCCAAGAGCTGACACTCTAGATCCTCAACTCGGATCACGGGTAACCAAGGGGGCTTAACCTTTATTAGTGAGCCTGGTTACCCTTCACCGTCACACACACACACACATAGTCACGCGCACACACAGTCACAGATGATGCGTTCCATGTGAATGGATATTCCAGGCAAAAGGTGACATGTGTGCTCATTTGCGTGTCATTTCCCAGAATCCCTTGCTGCAGTGGGAGCACTGTATGTAAGTTTTGGTGCTTATCCCATAAAGCAATAACAGACCATACGATACCGGTTGCAACACGACATCAAGGGACAGCACGCAGGTAAGTAAATCATAAATTTTCTTTATTTGATAGAAGACACAAAAACCGACGTTTCGGTCCCCCAGTGGGACCTTTCTCAAGGTGGTGCTCCCCCCACTGGGGGACCGAAACGTCGTTTTTTGTGTCTTCTATCAAATATAGAAAATGTACAGTATGATTTACTTACCTGCGTGCTGTCCCTTGATGTCGTGTTGCAACCGTAATCGTATGATATATATATATACGACAAACAAAAGCGCCAACTCCATAGCACGTAACTGCTTAAAAATAAAGATACATTTATTTAAAATATCACCAACCCATAAGAAATGCACTTACAGGATTTTAAACAGAACCATTCGTGGGAGAAAAATCTCTATTGAGGTCATCTGCGATGGTAGGGGGAGTCCCAGGTAGGCAGAGTGGAAATACACAGCCTGTAGCCACAATAAACTCCTACCACGAGTTAGCAGCAAGTTGTAGAGGCATTCAGTGCCTTCACGTACCTCTCTCCTGCATACAGTAATTGCCAGCACTCGAAAATACCGCCAGCTAGAGCGTAAGGACGCCGGGAACTCCAGATACACAGACACAAACGCGATGACGTCCTCAGCCGTACGCGTTTCGTCACTCTCTAAGGCAGGGGTCGTCAAACCGCGGCTCGCGAACCACTTGGGGCACGTCCGTGCGGCTCTCCTCAGGAATTGCGGGAGTAAGCGCATGGGCGGCGGAGAAGCAAGTGTGGCGAAAAATGGCGGCGATTCCCCAGCGGTACCGGCGCGCATACGCAGTTCAGGGCCGCAAAAACGTGAGACGGGGAAAGTACCAGCTCCTCCTGCCAGATCCTCCTACGGCGGCCCCTCCCCGCTCCTAACGTGGGACGGAGGGGGAAGTACCATCTAATCCTGCGGCCTGCTTCCCCCTGTGGCCAGCTTCCCGCGCTCCCCCCGCGCCAGATTCCCGCGCTCCCCCGAGCCCACCTCCCGTGCCCCCCTCCACCCCCCCGAGCCCACCTCCCGCACCCCCAAGCCTACCTCCCCTCCCAGGCAGCTGCCGCAGGGATATCGGGGGCAGAAAGGGAAAGTCCGGCGGCAAGCTGCACCCACCCGGTCAAGGTAAGTCACTGTCACCCAGTCACTGTCACCCACCCAGTCACTGTCTCCCACCCAGTCACTGTCTCCCACTAAGTCACTGTCTCCCACCCAATCACTGTCTCCCACCCAGTCACTGTCGCCCACCCAGTCACTGTCTCCCACCCACCCAGTCACTGTCAGTCACTGTCTCCCACCCACCGTCACTGTCAGTCACTGTCTCCCACCCACCCAGTCACTGTCAGTCACTGTCTAACACCCACCCACCCACTGTCAGTCACTGTCTCCCACCCACCCACCCAC
>WSYH01002826.1:0-37103 GCA_036426205.1 Ascaphus truei | reverse complement strand
TGTCCAGTCACGGTCTCCCACCCAGCCCACCCACTTGTCAGTCACTGTCTCCCACCAGTCACTGTCTCCCACCCCCCCCCCCACTGTCAGTCACTGTCTCCCACCCCCACCCATGTCAGTCACTGTCTCCCACCCCACTCCACCCACTGTCAGTCACTGTCCTCCCACCCACCCACTGTCAGTCATGTGCCACTCCCACCCACCGTCATTCACGCCACCCACCCATCGTCATTCAACCCACCCACCCCACCGTCATTCACCCCCCACCATCATTCTCCCACCCACCCACTTCATTCACCCACCACCCACTGTCATTCACCCACCCAGTCCTGTCCATCCACCCACCCAGTCCCTGTCATTCACCCACCCACCCAGTTAGTGTCATTCACCCAGACACCCAGTCACTGTCATTCACCCCACCCACCCAGTCACTGTCACCCACCCACCCACCTAGTCCACTGTCATTCACCCGTCACTGTCTCCCATTCACACCCCACCCACCGTCATTCCACCACCCACCCACTGTCATTCACCCACCCACCTACTGTCCTTCACACCCACCCACCGTCTCACCCCCACCCACCCACTGTCATTCACCCACCCCTCCACTGTCATTCACCCACCCATCCACTGTCATTCACCACCCATCCACTTCATTCACTCCACCCTCACGTCAAACCCATCATTCACACCCTCCCCATCATTCACCCACCGTCATTCACCCAACTGTCATTCTACTGTCATTCACCCACCCAGTCATCCACCCACCCACTCAGTCACCCAGGCAGGCAGTCACATGTCTTTTGTTGAAATATAAAAATAAATAGGTTGCATTGTAATGTTTTTTTTCTGTATCACAATAAGAAAGCAGTTAAGTAAAAGTTGCGCGCTAAATATATTTTTTCGTGGTAGGTGCACTATGGGTTGGGGGGGGGGGGGCCTGCTCCTTTCATTTGTCCCGGGCCCCATGATTTCTGTTGGCGGCCATGGGGGGGGGGGGCACCTGATGTGATGGGGGGGAATAGATGGGGGGACAGTCTGATGTGATGACGGTTATCAACCTTACTTGTAAAAATAATATATATGTATACTACTCATATTTGGCTCTTTTGGACTAAGAGTTTGATGACCCTGCTCTAGGGCGACTTCGTCGGGGTTGTATGATTGGTCAAGACAGCCAATGAATAGGCTGAATCATGTAACTATTTCTCACTTGGTTCTATGTTTCACACACGAGCATATACAATTAAAATTGCCACAATTCATAGCATAACAATTCATAAGAACAAAAACATTAATCTATATTTACCAATTTTATTTGGATATATGCATTCATCCATGTCTGATGAAAGTTAGATTGGTATTAGTAAGATAGCTTTTTCTAACACTTACAAGTGTTAGTTGAGATTAATTGTATTAAATTAATTATTAAGTTATTCTCAGTTTATGGTGTGAACAACATAAGTATTGATGTTTTTTGTTGTTAGAATTGTTATGCTATGATTGTGGCATTTTTTAATTGTATTGCCTCGTGGTGAAACATGAACCAATGTGGAATAGGTTTACATTTCAGCCTATTTCATTGGCTGTGTTTGACCAATCATACCCCCCCTGACGAAGTCGCCTTAGAGTGACGAAACGCGTAGGGCTGGTGACATCATCACGTTTGTGTCTGTGTATCTGGAGTTCCCGGCGTCCTTGCGCCGAGCTGGCGGTATTTTCGAGTGCTGGCAATTACTGTATGCAGAGAGAGGGACATGAAGGCACTGAATGCCTCTACAACTTGCTGCTAACTCGTGGTAGGAGTTTATTGTGGCTACAGGCTGTGTTTTTCCACTCTGCCTACCTGAGACTCCCCCTACCATCGCAGACCCTCAATAGAGATTTCTCTCCCCCGAATGGTTCTGTTTAACATCCTGTAAGTGCATTTCTTATGTGGTTGGTGATATTTTAAATAAATGTATCTTTTTTTTAAGCAGTTACGTGCTATGGAGTTGGGCCATTTGTTTGTCGTTTTTCCATAGATCTGAAAGTGGTTGGCTATACACTCTTTTTAAGCTGCCTAGAGGCTCCCTGGATCTGCTACTGGACTATACATCTCTCTCTCTGGATTTCTTCTGTTTTTTTTTGAGTAACATTTATTTTGGGACTTTTCTTATTACGATCACGTTATGGTTGTGAGATTTAATTAGTTTAAATTGTGGTAATTTTTTTATTATCAATTTATTGTTTTATAATTTATAAGTGTCACTTTATATCCTACCCTTAGCGCTACTTAATGTTGTGTTGTTTTTTTATATATATATATATATATATATATATATATTACAGTGTTCGACACAACCTATACATTTGGCTCGCCCCGGCGCAGTGGATTTTAACCCCCGGCGAGTAAATATTGGCCCAGCAGCACACGTTTGGTACTAGGTGGCGAGTAGATTTTTTTGTGTGGCGAGTAGATTTTTTGTGTTTGTCAACCACTGTATGTATATATATATATATATATATATATATATATATATATAGTATATATATATATAATATATATTACGTGTGTGTGTGTGATATATGTAAAAAAAAATCTGCAGCACTCTCTTGTAAGGTAAATGCTTAGATAGGTTAGACACTATGGGATAGGAGTTGGATAAAGGACCTGGAGGTCCAAACGTCGCTCCCTTTTCTTATTGACCCCTTATATGTGTCTGATGCAATAAACCCTATCACACTTTTTATCTTACCAGAGAGTAATGCAGATTTTTTTTTATATTTTCTTTATTCTGTTGCCTGATTGTGATTCCGGCTGCACTGTAAGCACCCTGATTCTAAGCTAAGTTATTTGTCCCTTTTATGCTATTTTGATTTTTATATATATTAATTGTGGGTACAAAAAAGTAACAAAAACCCTCCCCCGTTTAGCATACAGCAAATGAAAAGAATCAATAATGAGCACATTCACAATGTCTCAGACAGATCTGCTGCCCTGCTTTTCACCGTTATCTCCTAGCATACAGCGCTCTCCACTGCAGCAGGGATTCTGGGAAAGACATGTAATGAGCCCACATGGTCACCTTTTGCTTCAAGTCCCATATGTGACGTGAACCCCTATAAGCTTATGCCGGCTGCATAAACAGCCTTTCAGCACAGCCTGGGTTAAGTACATAGCCAGTAAACATCAATACACTGACAGCTTTTTCAACCTTTTGGGTCTCAATCAGTGTGGACTGGTTATACTAGTTTTGCAAAGGAAGCTGGGATAGGTTTCAGCCACATCTTAGATAAGTTATGGCTGGTAAAAAAAAAATAACAAAACCCCTCACATACTGTATATAATGTGTGTATGTATGTGTATAGATACACACACATACTGTATAATAAGACAGACTGACCAGTTGTTTTTCTGTGTAAAGGATTTAACCCTAACATTAAGGAACACCAATAAGTTTACGGTTAAAATGATAGCAGTTATTGAACCAGATCTGATCGGGATTTACTGGGACTGGAATTGTCCAGGTAATAAACGGTTTATTTCAAAATGTTTCCTTTTGTATTTAAATGAATTTTAGCAATGACCGGTTTAGTTGATGGAAATGTGTTATCCCGCCTTATCTGATTCTGGACAATATTCCTTCATACTCCTGTCTCCCAGCGGTGACCTGCAGTTAGCGGAAGTGCACACTGCACTTTGCACTGCTCAGAAAGCTGTTGGTAAAGACAATTTCCACACTAATCCCAGATGGAACCAATGGAGCGGAGAGAGAATGAGCATTGTGTGCACCGAGCCGTGGTGAGTGCAGTGCAAAGGGGAGCGCAGTGCTGCAGGAGAGGAGTTTGGCGTGGGAGGACCATAGTGTGTGTAGGAAGGGGGCAGGTTGGGAGAAAGGGGAGATATAGGGGATGAGGGGAATATTCTGTAAGAGTGATTGCAGAGCTTATAGGGTGAAAGGCATACTGCAGAACATGGGAAAGCAAGGATGCTGTCGTGGGCAAAGCTGTTAGGTGTGGATGAAGCGAGTGTTGCTCAGGTATGTGTGGACTGTTTGTCCCTCCTTAGGTGACTGGAAGATGATGAGAATCAGTTTTGTGGCAGTAACCAGCACCATGCTGGCAAAGAATCTTCAACTTGTACCCCCGCAAGGGACGCATTGCTGTGGGATCTGATGCTGACCTGGTCAGATGGATCCAGACTGTGTGAAGACCATCTCGGCTAAGACACACAACAGTGTAAGTGCTGGAGAAGCTTTGCTAACTGTACTCCTTTTAGAAGACAGCAACACTACAGAACCTAATCTATTACCCTAATATGAGCCGTAACTAATAACAACCTGATATAACCCTAGACCCTATTAAAAAAAGAGGATGAACCCTATAAACTCAATGTAACCTAAATTTAATACATAAACCAAACCTAAGAGGAGCCCTTATTTACGTATTTGTGCCCTATCCTCAATATTTCCTAATTCCAATATAACTTTATATCTAGCCCTCAATCTGTTTGATTCTCTAATTCCTCGGATTAAACCCCCATTTTTATGCCTTGCTCTCCTCTCCTTCCGCCTTCCGATGGTGATTTTGAGTCAATTTATTTTCTCTGCAGTCAGTGGAAGTATAATATATTTGAAGAGAATGGAGTGTCGTGGAAGCCCCCCTGGTTGTAATAGCCAAGGAAAGATTGTACTTGAAGATGGAATCTTCACACTACTGAGGGATCAGGACGATACATTCCCAGGAAACCGTTTCCCAGATTACGTGTACAAGCGGATCAGGCCAGACAGGGTGAGACAAGAGAGGATTGGGAGGGAGCAGGGTGGGGCTGCTTGGGTGTGAGCATAAAATGTGACTGGCAGGCAAGGCTCTAATGCCACAAATCTGTGACTGAATTGTCCCTGGCTGAGTGTTAAACCTTAATGTCTCCAGCTTGCTGAGTTGCGAGGGTCCCCGTGGACTGTATGACGGGCCGTTTGTGAAGTTTCTGTGACCCCAAAAGCTGTCACTCCAGCGTCCTCTGCCAAGACATCACACGGCGAAACAACCAGCGCAACCCATACGGAACCTGCACCAGTCTGGGTTCACCTTTCTGGTAATAGCTTCCCGCCGTAACCATAGGGTGACTCTGACTGTGTCCTCCCTCCGCCTCCCCCCTCCCGCCTTAAGGTGACACGGACCCGTGACACACCTGTTACCCTCCGGTGAGCGAGACCAACAGAAGGGAGTTACCCATCCTCTAGCAGTATGGTGTTTATATCCTCTTTGTGGGGATGAGTTAAGTACACACTGCCGGTGTTTTTAGGGGGTTAAGTAAGCGCTACAGTTAAAAGGAACTATTCGGTAACCCATTCCTCACTATCTTCCCCTGCTCCAGCCATTCTATGATGTCTTCTCTCTTCTCCCACTTCGCTGCAGCCAATCACAATCCCTATCCTGCTCCAATCAATCACACATATCTCTCTAACCGCAGCCACTGCTCCTCACAGATCTTTTTTGCCCCTGCCCTATCCAATCACTGATTGTCATGGGAGACCAGGCAGTTTACAAACACCTTTTACCAGGATCATTCATTGAGCAAACAGGATAATGAAATAATTGTAGTTTTATTGATTTAAAATAGCATACACACAGTGGAACACAAAATACAGGCAAAAGACACACTTACTTGGGAACTGGGTAAAAAAATACTCTCCTAGATGCAGGGAATTATAATAAGAACTTTCCCCTGACCGGGATTTAGAGCCCGCAATGTCCTCTTTCTTGCTGGCAGACTGATGGGGGCATGGATTCTTATAGTTATTTCTGACCCATCCACCACAATTAATTACAGCCCAATCAGAAGCTTGAGAAGCTTTCCTCAGCACCCGTCAGACAAGCAGTAGGAAAAACAGGGTTAGCTAGAATCTTTAATGAACCCACGGGGCATTTGAACTTGGCACCTCTGTCCCTGTTTCCCTCAATGCCACCCCGGTGACTTGCTCCTCCAAGTCTGACAGAACAACTGCCGACCGTACTTGGTACTCAGACTTTTCCTGCTGTCCATTTGCATCTCACAACCTCTGGCATCCTCTGGCTTCTTTGAACTCTGATGTCTCCCAGACTTACTATGCACCTAACTTGGTAGCCCTGGCAGTCTCTGGGACATTGATTCTGAAGCCCACTAACTTACAGTGCATACTACTACACTTATTACATTACATTACTTATAAAATAACCTTTAATACATCCTTAAGCCTGGATATGGGGAATAGAATAGAAAGTGTACTTTTTTTCTATCAGCCTATATTCCCCACACTCTATAGGACTTGGCTAGACTCTGAGATCCCCCCCCACAACCTTATCTACGGTTAGGGAGATCCATGAACCCAATACTGGTTCTGGGCTACCTTGCACTAACTGGGTACCAGCTATGTTACCTAGTGATCCCCCCGCTACAGGAACACTTTTCATCCCTGTGCCTCATTTTACCTTTCTTGCTGTGCTGAAGCAGGAACCCTATTGGTGAGTCGCGCAAGCGTTTTCAAGGGAAGATATTGTGAGGACAATGTGCATTCATGGATCCGAGAATCAGACATGATTCCGGTACATTTTTGGGTATCCAGCAACTCTGGACCCGACTATCTAAAATCACATAAACACACCACATTCTGACAACAATTCCTCCGCAAAACCCCCTTGAAACTCATCCCTAAAATCCCTGCTCTCTTAACATGCCCGAAAAGATAAACAAACAAAAAATATCTTTATTATATTTCAGGCATTGCAAAGATACATTGTTTACTGTGTCTCAAGAGCTAAACCCTCTTGGAACCCATATATATGGATCAGGGTTCAAGGTTCTCACCTTGATAAAGAGCTAACGCTTGAAATGTGTAGGTGGGGGCATTTTTTTTCCTGTGTATGCTATGGTTGTCCCATGCTGCTAATAAATTAGCTTTGTTTTTTTCACTTTGGAACGCTCTCCCTGCCTTTTTGATCATTTACCCACCCACCCACCCACTGTCAGTCACTGTCTCCCACCCACCCACCCACTGTCAGTCACTGTCTCCCACCCACCCACTGGCGAGTAGATTTTTTGGTGATTTGTCAACCACTGTATATATATATATATATATATATATATATATATATATATATATAGACCTTGAATGACAGTGGAGGGGTGGGTGAATGACAGTGGGTGGGTGGGGTGTGAGACGGTGGTGGGTGTGAAGGACAGTAGGTGGGTGGGTGAATGACAGTGGGTGGGTGGTGGAATGACGGTGGGTGGGGTGTGAATGGGAGACAGTCGGGGTGAATGACAGTGGGACTAGGTGGGTGGGTGGGTGACAGTGACTGGGTGGGTGGGGTGAATGACAGTGACTGGGTGTCTGGGTGAATGACACTAACTGGGTGGGTGGGTGAATGACAGGGACTGGGTGGGTGGATGGACAGGACTGGGTGGGTGAATGACAGTGGGTGGTGGGTGAATGAATGGGTGGGTGGGAGAATGATGGTGGGTGGGTGAATGACGGTGGGTGGGTGGGTGAATGACGATGGGTGGGTGGGTGAATGACGGTGGGTGGGTGACAATGACTGACAGTGGGTGGGTGGGAGACAGTGACTGACAGTGGGTGAGTGGGTGGGAGACAGTGACTGACAGGGGTGGGGTGGGAGACAGTGACTGACAGTGGGGGTGGGGGGTGGGAGACAGTGACTTGGGAGACAGTGACTGAAGTGGGTTGGGTGGGTGGGAGACGTGACTGACAGTGGGTGGGGTGGGTGGGAGACAGTGACTGACAGTGGGTGGGTGGTGGGAGACAGGACTGGACAAAAGTGGTGGGTGGGTGTTAGACAGTGATGACAGTGAATGGGGGGGTGGAGACAGTGACGACAGTGACGGTGGGTGGGAGACAGTGACGACAGTGACTGGGTGGGTGGGGAGCAGTGACTGGGTGGGCGACAGTGACTGGGTGGGAGACAGTGATTGGGTGGGAGACAGTGACTTAGTGGGAGACAGTGGGACTGGGTGGGAGACAGTGACGGGGGGGTGACAGTGACTGGTGACAGTGACTTACCTTGACCGGGTGGGTGCAGCTTGCCGCCGGACTTTCCCTTTCTGCCCCCGATATCCCTGCGGCAGCTGCCTGGGAGGGGAGGTAGGCTTGGGGTGCGGGAGGGGGCTCGGGGGGGTGGAGGGGGGACGGGGGGACGTGGGGATCCGGGGGAGCGCGGGGGAATCTGGCGCGGGGGGAGCGCGGGAAGCTGGCCACAGGGGGAAGCAGGCGCAGGATTAGATGGTACTTCCCCCTCGTCCCCACTGTAGGAGCGGGGGGAGGGGCCGCCTAGGAGGATATGGCAGGAGGAGCTGGTACTTTCCCCGTCTCACGTTTTTGCGGCCCTGAAACGCGTATGCGCGCCGGGTACCGCTGGGGAATCGCCGCCATTTTTCGCCACACTTGCTTCTCCGCCGCCCATGCGCTTACTCCCGCAATTCCTGAGGAGAGCCGCACGGACGTGCCCCAAGTGGTTCGCGAAGCCGCGGTTTGACGACCCCGCCTTAGAGAGTGACGAAACGTACGGCTGAGGACGTCATCGCGTTTGTCTGTGTATCTGGAGTTCGGCGTCCTTACGCTCTAGCTGGCGGTATTTCGAGTGCTGGCAATTACTGTATGAGGAGAGAGGTACGTGAAGGCACTGAATGCCTTACAACTTGCTGCTAAACTCGTGGTAGGAGTTTATTGTGGCTACAGGTGTGTATTCCACTCTGCCTACCTGGGACTCCCTACCATCGCAGATGACCTCAATAGAGATTTTTCTCCCACGAATGGTTCTGTTTAAAATCCTGTAAGTGCATTTCTTATGGGTTGGTGATATTTTAAATAAATGTATCTTTATTTTTAAGCAGTTACGTGCTATGGAGTTGGCGCTTTTGTTTGTCGTATATATATATATCATACGATTACGGTTGCAAACGACATCAAGGGACAGCACGAGGTAAGTAAATCATACTGTACATTTTCTATATTTGATAGAAGACACAAAAAACGACGTTTCGGTCCCCCAGTGGGGGAGCACCACCTTGAGAAAGGTCCCACTGGGGGACCGAAACGTCGGTTTTGTGTGTCTCTATCAAATAAAGAAAATTTATGATTTACTTACCTGCGTGCTGTCCCTTGATGTCGTGTTGCAACCGGTATCGTATGGTCTGTTTATGCTTATGGGATAAGCAACCAAAACTTACATACAGTGCTCCCACTGCCAGAAGGGATTCTGGGAAATGACACGCAAATGAGCACACATGTCACCTTTTGCCTGGAATATCCATTCACATGGAACGCTCATCTGTGACTGTGTGGGGCGTGACTATAGTGTGTGTGTGTGTGACGGTGTGAAGGGTAACCAGGCTCACTAATAAAGGTTAAGCCCCCTTGGTTACCGTGATCGCGAGTTGAGGATCTAGAGTGTCAGCTCTTGGACCTAGATGTCAGAGATGCATTGCTGTGACTGTGTGCAAATTATGCAACATTAAAGATTTTTCTTGGTTTTGCCTTTCTCTGGGTGCTGGGACCAGGAGATTTCTAGGCTGTAAGTTTCAGGGTGGGATTTTGCCAGAGAAAGTCTTAAAAGAATATGGCTATGTATGGGGTTCCAAAATTACAGGATACCCAACGATGTATCTGGGAATCAAGTAATAGTTCTCGGATATATCAAAGCGCATTGCTCCGGGCAAAACTCCTACGCTGAAAACGTTCTTGCGGACTCACCGCCAGGATTCTCAGGCAGCATGATCCAGAAAAGGTTAAATGGGGCATGAAGGGGTTAATGTTATACTTGCAACATACAGGGGGTCCATAGTATAAGGGGGGGATTCCCAAGTACATGCCCAGGTACCCTGAAACTAGTATAGGAGTCCAGGGGAG
The DNA here is from genome assembly GCA_036426205.1 of Ascaphus truei. Lineage (NCBI taxonomy): Eukaryota > Metazoa > Chordata > Amphibia > Anura > Ascaphidae > Ascaphus > Ascaphus truei. Next base: position 27,216 of record WSYH01002826.1, on the reverse strand, counting down.
CTCCAGCTAGATATAAAGCTGTGAGTGTTTTTGGTGTGTAAAAGTGTTAAAGTCATTTCTATAGTGTGTGCAGGATTGAGGGTAGTAAGTGTAGACAGTATACCCCCTTATTCCTCCCTGACACCAGAATGGGGACTTACACATTTTTAACACCACAAGATACAGGGAACAGTAATATTTGATTTAAAGAGTTATGTTTAAACTGTATATGTATGATAACACTGTCAATGAACTGGGGGATTTCCGAGTCCGAATTCCGAGGGACCAGATGGCTACCAAGCTTGGTGCCTATGGGTCTGTGCGGAGTCACACGGGGGCTCAATATGCCAAGAGGCAGAGGTGCCAAGTTGGCGCATGCCCTTAGCAGAATGAGAAAAGGTGTCCACCCGGCTTCAATATACCAGCAAATCGATGATTGGACAGTAGTGAAATTCCCACGCGCTGATAGGCTGTAGAGGTTTGTGAATGGGACACTAAAACCTATAAGAAACCTTGCAGCCAATCAGGAGGAGAGATTCCAGAGCGCCAAACCATCAGCGGCAAATTCAAAGATGTTCTGGTGAAGAATAGACGCAAGCCGGCTTCAGAGATTTTGACTCAGAAAATGTTCTAAGTCCAGCTTTTTGAGAACATAGTGGTTGCGGCTGGTATTGCATGCAGAATTGCGTTCCAGGACTTTCATGAATACCTACCGGTAATTGGAAAGGGCTCCTACAGTGGTCGTTTGTGACAATTTAGTTTAAAGGAAGATTTATTCGTTTAGCCCGATCCCAGTAAGTGTGTTTCTATTGCAAAATGTGATCCATGTGTGTGTATGTCTTTCCTGAAATAAATACATACACACACACACACACATATATAGTATATATATACTAGTGATGTACGGGTACCCGGAAATTACCTGGTACCCAGCATACCCGGCAATACTTTCCGTACCCAGAATTACCTGGTACCTGGCAATATTTCAGTACCTGGAAATCACCCAGACCCGGCATCAGGGGGCTGGAACCCAGGTGCCGAGTAATTTCCGTTCTGCTCTGGCTCGCTCGGTCATCCTCTTGGAGAAACGGCAGGAGAAGAGCAGCAGAAGGCTAAACCGGCAGCTGGCGGAGCAGGACCATGGGGACATCCTGGTGGGTGGTGGGAGCAGCAGAAGAATCCTGGTGACGGTGAGAGCAGCAGAAGACAATCCTGGTGGCGGTGGCAGCAGACAACGTCATTCTTTAGCCGGGGGGAGCAGCAGAAGACATTCATTCACGCCGGTGCGGTGGGAGCATGGGAATATATGCGACTTCCGGGGCAGCTCCTCCGGGCCATCCAATAGTAATGCTCCATGCTCCCACCGGCACCGCTGTGAAGAATGTCTTCTGCTGCTCCACACGGCTAAAGAATAACATTGTCTGCCCCACCGTCACCAGGATTTGCCGTGGTCCTCCTCACCCTCCACCGCCGGTGCAGGGTAAGCCAAAACTAGCCTACTGGGTACCCGGTTAGGCGAGAAAAAAAAAAATTCCGGGTACGGCCATTTTTGGTACACCGGTACACACTAATATATATACAAAAAAAAGCAAAGTGAAGTTGGGGCCTACTAAAATCCCCTACTAGTAAATTAAAAAAACTGAGATTTAGCTGTGATTCTACCAGACTATTTGTGCGATGGACAGTGACTAATAACAATGTGTGTCAGACAAAAGTGTCTAATATGGAGTGAAGTGCTAAACTATAACACACTTAATACAAATCATAAATAACCATAAGAATAATCATATAAAATAATAACAATTAAACAATCAAAACTAGCAAAAAATGTGAAAAATAGAAAACATAAAAATATATGAAATACAATAATAAAATCCAGTCCCAAAAAACAGTCCTCCGGAGTCTTTGCAGTTATGTTTTTTCTTTTATGTCTACTAATATATACACCGTACATACTACATACATACGTGTGTGTATGTATAATATGTATATAATCCACACACAGAATATAAAGTAGATCATGTACATGTACAGTGTATATCATGTACCGTCTCAATGTATCATAAAGTAATTACTATGAGTGGATTTTAAGGGCAGTTCACACGCAAAATGCGGAGGCACCACCAGCCCAGGATACTCACCAAGAGAGCAAGGAGAATTTAGGAAGTCAGGAGTGTGGGGGTTCCGGTTCAGCGGGGCGAGATGACGAAATGGGCAGCCTAGCGCCCATTTTTGCTCCAGTAATGGGAGCCATCAGTGCCTAAAACTGGCTGTTAATGGGCTCCCATAAACCACGGCACCTGCAGGTACAGAGAGAGAGAGGCACTTGTACCTCCAGCCTACCAAATGTGACAGGACACTCAAAACACGCCAAGCACATCCAGTTTGTGATACATGGCACTTACAGCCCCACCAATCAGGGACCCCTTGTGGCAGTCCCATACATCAATCTCATTAGGACACCCAAATAAATGCCCTGCTGCTGATCCAGCAAGCACCTTTCTTCTGGCCTGCGCGATGACCTCAGCAGAGCTCCCTGCATCACCCATGGGACATAGAGTGGGCAGTTGGTCTGTGTGGCAATGGTGATTGAGCGATTCACAGCTTCTGCCTCCACCTGCACAGGGATTGGGCAAAAAAAACATTTAGATATATATCCATGATGTCACATACAGAGTCAGAGCTTGAGTTATTGAGCTTAGTGACAAAGACAGAAGAACCATCCATGGCCATGGAGTGTGCCACAGTGACATGGGATTAGTCTGGTAAGGATTAGTAAAAGTCTCACTCTTCTGGTCGGCTCAGGACGTGGTCCTCCGGGCGTGATTTCCTTGTTCAAGTATCCAGTTGTGCTCCTGGAAGGGGGGAAATACATGACATCAGGACTGCACCAAGACAACAAATGCCCTAAACCCAGTAAAGTAATAAAACGCTCACAAGATGTCCATCTACAAAGGACACCCAAGACTGCTCCTATTCACCCATCACACATAAATAATACCCTCTTTGTAAACACCATGATATCTGGTCAACCAGCAACAGGTACGTATTCCATAAAAACTACGTTCCCATCATTCACCCACCCATCCACTGTCATTCACCCACCCATCCACTGTCAAACAACCATCATTCACCCACTCCCCATCATTCACCCACCGTCATTCACCCAACTGTCATTCTACTGTCATTCACCCACCCAGTCATCCACCCACCCACTCAGTCACCCAGGCAGGCAGTCACATGTCTTTTGTTGAAAATATAAAAATAAATAGGTTGCATTGTAATGTTTTTTTCTGTATCACAATAAGAAAGCAGTTAAGTAAAAGTTGCGCGCTAAAATATATTTTTTCGTGGTAGGTGCACTATGGGTTGGGGGGGGGGGGGGCCCGCTCCTTTTATTTTTCCCGGGCCCCATGATTTTTGTTGGCGGCCATGGGGGGGGGGGGCAGCCTGATGTGATGGGGGGGAATAATGATGGGGGGACAGTCTGATGTGATGACGGTTAATCAACCTTACTTGTAAAAATATATATATATGTATACTACTCATATTTGGCTCTTTTGGACTAAGAGTTTGATGACCCCTGCTCTAGGGCGACTTCGTCAGGGGTTGTATGATTGGTCAAAGACAGCCAATGAAATAGGCTGAATCATGTAAACCTATTCTCACATTGGTTCTATGTTTCACCACGAGGCATATACAATTAAAAATTGCCACAATTCATAGCATAACAATTCATAAGAACAAAAAACATTAATACTTATGTTTACCAAATTTTATTTGGATTATATGCATTCATCCATGTCTGATGAAAGTTAGATTGGTATTAGTAAGATAGCTTTTTCTAAACACTTACAAGTGTTAGTTGAGATTAATTGTATTAAATTAATTAGTTTAAGTTATTCTCAGTTTATGGTGTGAACAACATAAGTATTGATGTTTTTTGTTGTTATGAATTGTTATGCTATGAATTGTGGCATTTTTTAATTGTATATGCCTCGTGGTGAAACATAGAACCAATGTGAGAATAGGTTTACATGATTCAGCCTATTTCATTGGCTGTGTTTGACCAATCATACCCCCCCTGACGAAGTCGCCTTAGAGTGACGAAACGCGTAGGGCTGGTGACATCATCACGTTTGTGTCTGTGTATCTGGAGTTCCCGGCGTCCTTGCGCTCTAGCTGGCGGTATTTTCGAGTGCTGGCAATTACTGTATGCAGGAGAGAGGGACATGAAGGCACTGAATGCCTCTACAACTTGCTGCTAACTCGTGGTAGGAGTTTATTGTGGCTACAGGCTGTGTATTTCCACTCTGCCTACCTGAGACTCCCCCTACCATCGCAGATGACCTCAATAGAGATTTCTCTCCCACGAATGGTTCTGTTTAACATCCTGTAAGTGCATTTCTTATGGGTTGGTGATATTTTAAATAAATGTATCTTTATTTTTAAGCAGTTACGTGCTATGGAGTTGGCGCATTTGTTTGTCGTTTTTCCATAGATCTGAAAGTGGTTGGCTATACCACTCTTTTTAAGCTGCCTAGAGGCTCCCTGGATCTGCTACTGGGACTATACATCTCTCTGGATTTCTTCTGTTTTTTTGAGTAGAACATTTATTTTGGACTTTTTCTTATTACGATCACGTTATGGTTTGTAGATTTAATTAGGTTAAATTGTGGTAATTTTATTATTAATTCAATTTATATGTTATTATAATTTATAAGTGTCACTTTATATCCTCCATTGCTCTACTTATATGTAGTGTTGTTATTTGATATAATAATAAAAATATATATATATTAAATTACGTGTGTGTGTGTGATATATGTAAAAAAAAATCTGCAGCACTCTCTTGTAAGGTAAATGCTTAGATAGGTTAGACACATATGGGATAGGAGTTGGATAAAGGACCTGGAGGTCCGAAACGTCGCTCCCCTTTTCTTGTATTGACCCCTTATATGTGTCTGATGCAATAAACCCTATCAACTTTTATCTTACCAGAGAGTAATGCAGATTTTTTTTATATTTTCTTTATTCTGTTGCCTGATTGTGATTCCGGCTGCACTGTAAGCACCCTGATTCTAAGCTAAGTTATTTGTCCTTTTTATGCTATTTTGATTTTTTATATTATATTAATTGTGGGTACAAAAAAAAGTAACAAAAACCCTCCCCCGTTTAGCATACAGCAAATGAAAAGAATCAATAATGAGCACATTCACATGTCTCAGACAGATCTGCTGCCCTGCTTTTCACCGTTATCTCCTAGCATACAGCGCTTCCACTGCAGCAAGGGATTCTGGGAAATGACATGTAAATGAGCCCACATGGTCACCTTTTGCTTCAAGTCCATATTGACGTGAACCCCTATAAGCTTATGCCGGCTGCATTAAACAGCCTTTCAGCACAGCCTGGGTTAAGTACATAGCCAGTAAACATCAATACACTGACAGCTTTTTCAACCTTTTGGGTCTCATCAGTGTGAGACTGGTTATACTAGGTTTGCAAATTGAAGCTGGGATAGGTTTCAGCCACATCTTAGATAAGTTATGGCTGGTAAAAAAAAAAAGTAACAAAACCCCTCACATACTGTATATAATGTGTGTATGTATGTGTATAGATACACACACATACTGTATAATAAGACAGACTGACCAGTTGTTTTTCTGTGTAAAGGATTTTAACCCTAACATTAAAGGACACCAATAAAGTTTACGGTTAAAATGATAGCAAGTTATTGAACCAGATCTGATCGGGATTTACTGGGACTGGAATTGTCAGGTAATAAACGGTTTATTCAAAATGTTTCCTTTGTATTTAAATGAATTTATATGCAAGTGACCGGTTTAGTTGATGGAAATGTGTTATCGCCTTATCTGATTCTGGACAATATTCCTTCATACTCCTGTCTCCCAGCGGTGACCTGCAGGTTAGCGGAAGTGCACACTGCACTTTTAGCACTGCTCAGAAAGCTGTTGGTAAAGACAATTTCACACTAATCCCAGATGGAACCAATGGAGCGGAGGAGAGAATGAGCATTGTGTGGCACCGAGCCGTGGTGAGTGCAGTGCAAAGGGGAGCGCAGTGCTGCAGGAGAGGAGTTTGGCGTGGGAGGACCATAGTGTGTGTAGGAAGGGGGCAGGTTGGGAGAAAGGGGGAAGATATAGGGGATGAGGGGAATAATTCTGTAAGAGTGATTGCAGAGCATTATAGGGTGAAAGGCATACTGCAGAACATGGGAAAGCAAAGGATGCTGTCGTGGGGCAAAGCTGTAGTGTGTGGATGAAGCGAGTGTTGCTCAGGTATGTGTGACTGGTTGTCCCTCCTTAGGTGACTGGGAAGATGGATGAGAATCAGTTTGTGGCAGTAACCAGCACCAATGCTGCCAAGATCTTCAACTTGTACCCCCGCAAGGGACGCATTGCTGTGGGATCTGATGCTGACCTGGTCATATGGGATCCAGACTGTGTGAAGACCATCTCGGCTAAGACACACAACAGTGTAAGTGCTGGAGAAGCTTTGCTAACTGTACTCCTTTTAGAAGAAGCAAACGACATACAGAACCTAATCTATTACCCTAATATGAGCCGTAATAATAACAACCTGGATATAACCCTAGCCCTATTAAAAAAAAGAGGATGAACCCTAATATAAACTCAATGTAAACCTAAATTTAATACATAAACCAAACCTAAGAGGAGCCCTTATTTAACGTATTTGTAGCCCTATCCTCAATATATTCCTAATTCCAATATAACATTTATATCTAGCCCTCAATCTGTTTGATTCTCTAATTCCTCGGATTTAAACCCCCATTTTTATTGCCTTGCTCTCCTCTTCCGTCTTCCGATGGTGATTTTTGAGTCAATTTATTTTCTCTGCAGTCAGTGGAGTATAATATATTTGAAGGAATGGAGTGTCGTGGAAGCCCCCTGGTTGTAATAAGCCAAGGAAAGATTGTACTTGAAGATGGGAATCTTCACACTACTGAGGGATCAGGACGATACATTCCCAGGAAACCGTTTCCAGATTACGTGTACAAGCGGATCAAGGCCAGGAGCAGGGTGAGACAAGAGAGGATTTGGGAGGGAGCAGGGTGGGGCTGCTTGGGTGGAGCATAAAATGAGACTGGCAGGCAAGGCTCTAATGCCACAAATCTGTGACTGAATTGTCCCTGGCTGAGTGTTAATACCTTAATGTCTCCAGCTTGCTGAGTTGCGAGGGGTCCCCCGTGGACTGTATGACGGGCCTGTTTGTGAAGTTTCTGTGACCCCAAAAGCTGTCACTCCAGCGTCCTCTGCCAAGACATCACCGGCGAAACAACCAGCGCAACCCATACGGAACCTGCACCAGTCTGGGTTCAGCCTTTCTGGTAAATAGCTTCCCGCCGTAACCATAGGGTGACTCTGACTGTGTCCCTCCCGCCTTAAGGTGACACGGACCGTGACACACTGTTACCCTCCGGTGAGCGAGACCAACAGAAGGGAAGTTACCTCCTCTAGCAGTATAGGTGTTATATTATGCTCTTTGTGGGGATGAGTTAAGTAACACACTGCCGGTGTATTAGTGAGGGGGTTAAGTAAGCGCTACAGTTAAAAGGACTATTCGGTAACCCATTCCTCACTATCTTCCCCTGCTCCAGCCATTCATAGATGTCTTCTCTCCACTTCGCTGCAGCCAATCACAAATCCCTATCCCTGCTCCAATCAATCACACATATTCTCTCAACCGCAGCCACTGCTCCTCACAGATCTTTTTTCCCCTGCCCTATCCAATCACTGATTGTCATGGGAGACCAGGCAGTTTACACCTTTTTACCAGGATCATTCATTGAGCAAAACAGGATAATGAAATAAATTGTAGTTTATTGATTTAAAATAGGCATACACACAGTGGAACACAAAATACAGGCAAAAAGACACACTTACTTGGGAACTGGGGTAAAAAAAATACTCTCCTAGATGCAGGGAATTATAAATAAGAACTTTCCCCTGACCGGGATTTAGCCCGCAATGTCCTCTTTCTTGCTGGAGACTGATGGGGGCATGGATTCTTATAGTATTTCTGACTCCATCCACAAATTATTACAGCCCAATCAGAAGCTTGAGAACTTTCTCAGCAGCCAGTCAGACAAGCCAGTAGGAAAAAACAGGGTTAGCTAGAAATCTGAATGAACCCAGGGGCATGTGCAACTTGGCACCTCTGTCCCTGGTTCCCTCAATGCCACCCACGGTGACTGGCTCCTCCAAGTCTGACAGAACAACTGGCCGACCGTACTTGGGTACTCAGACTTTTCCTGCTGTCCATTTGCATCTCACACCTCTGGCATCCTCTGGCTTCTTTGAACTCTGATGTCTCCCAGACTTACTAGCACCTAACTTGGTAGCCCTGGCAGTCTCTGGGACATTGATTCTGAAAGCCCACTAACTTACAGTGCATACTACTACACTTAATTACATTACATGTATTAATAAAATAAACCTTTAATACATCCTTAAGCCCTGGATATGGGGAATAGAATAGAAAAGTGTACTTTTTTTCTATCAGCCTATATTCCCCACACTCTATAGGACTTGGCTAGACTCTGAGATCCCCCCCCACAACCTTATCTACGGTTAGGGAGATCCATGAACCCAATACTGGTTCTGGGCTACCTGGCACTAACTGGGTACCGCTATGTTACCTAGTGATCCCCGCAGCTACAGGAACACTTTTCATCCCTGTGCCTCATTTTACCTTTCTTGCTGTGCTGAAGCAGGGAACCCTAGTGGTGAGTCGCGCAAGCGTTTTCAAGGGAAGATATTGTGAGGACAATGTGCATTCATGGATCCGAGAATCAGACATGATTCCCGGTACATTTTTGGGGTATCCAGCAACTCTGGACCCGACTATCTAAAATCACACACATTCTGACAACAATTCCTCCGCAAAACCCCCTTGAAACTCATGCCCTAGAAATCCCTGCTCTCTTAACATGCCCGAAAAGATAAACACACAAAAAATATCTTTATTATATTTCAGGCATTGCAAAGATACATTGTTACTGGGCTCAAGAGCTAACCCTCTTGAACCCATATATATGGATCAGGGTTCAAGGTTAATCACCTTGATAAAGAGCTAACGCTTGAAATGTGTAGGTGGGGGCATTTTTTCCTGTGTATGCTATGTGTCTCCATGCTGCTAATAAATTAGCTTTGTTTTTCACTTTGGGAACGCTCTCCCTGCCTTTTTGATCATTTATACCTGCTGGAAAGTAGTGCTTTGCCTTTTTTGGTTCCTGTTTAACCATTTATGGGCTTGACCTTTTATTGAGAGCTTGGTTTACCCTTTACCGTCACACTGATCTCCTTTCTCTCTCCCTGTGCTCCAACCAATCACAGATCTTCTCTTTTGCAGGTGCCCAGGTTGATGACAATATCCCTCGCCGCAATACTCAGCGCATAGTGGCGCCCCCTGGAGGCCGTGCCAATATCACAAGCCTGGGATAGGTCCAGCCTTGTGTTCCGGCTCCAGGATTCGGCTCCTTTTTCAAGTTGAATGATTCTGAAAGGGTTAAATATTCCTGATTTTCTATATTTCAGGGGACTGTGGGGGCAGTGACTTCTCAAGGAACTGGAACAGATCAATTAGGAAACTTAAATATACATACACAGTCACAAGTGTGTACCAGTTTGTGTGTTTACTTGTATGTGTATATATGTGCTTTGTGTGTGTGTGTATGTATGTATGTGTGTATATATATATATATATATATATATATATATATATATATATATATATATATATATATATATATTCACATACTCGTCTGGGTTTTTCTAGGGTTAAATAGAGAACCCCACAAATTCTGTATTTCCTAGTGCCTCTACACTCCCTCTGGATTCCCATTTGCCCCCTGCCCCCTACCGAGCACTGTACACAGATAGCCACGTCCTACAGCTGAAAAGATGCTGAGCACGCACATCCCAGTTATTCCACATAGAACATGATACAATTAGAGTATTAATGTTGTGGTATCAGGCTTAGGGCTATTTAAAAACTATATCATAACTGTTCCTAGAAGAAGATACAAAAGACAAAGATGGGAGCAAGGGGTGTCCCATTGGACATAAGCAGATCCACAAATTGACACAGACAGGTCACAAAGTGATAATGATCCAGCTGGTATCTCCAAATCTTATACTACATACCAAACTTTATGACAGACCAGTAAATGGAGGAACAATCACAGATCTGGAGCATTATACTGTGACCTGGAGATGGGTGGCAGAGAAGTATGATAGGACAGGACCTGTCACTTTTGCATATTCCTTTCAATGAAGTAGCCTGAAAACAAAAATCACTAATTCCCAAATGAACTATGTAAATCTTTGTCTTGACATTTCTGCTCATAACACCTCATGACTACAATCATGTCAAAGTTGGCACTGGTCCTATACGTGTGACACTTTGTGTTACACACATGCTGTTAAGAGTTGTAGAGTCAGGTGCATGTAACGGTAAGAAATAAAATGAATTACGCCAGGAGTTGCATCTCCAATTGTAAATGTGCCACTTATTAAGCAGGTAGGAGTTTTATGGGTGGTGACCCCAAGCACAGCAGTCCACGCAGGTGTAGGATTTTTAAGGGAGATCCCGGTACTCACGTTGCAGGGTAAATGTTCCATTCAAGCTGTTTCTTAACCCGTTGTGGGATTTGTGGTTGTGTTCCTGAGTGCCGGAGATTTTGTGCTAATGCTGATTAAATGTGTCTAGGAAGAAAATATACTAACCCCAATGTCTTAATTAGCAAAATTGTGTCTTCTCCCTGTAAACACTTTCTGTTCGGATCTCTTACCACATGATCCACTAATAAACTGTTGTGCTTTCAAATTTATGTTAATGTTCTTTTTACTTATGCACTAGCATACACACAGGTCACCAACAGATGCACACAGGGGTCACCAAGGAAGACGAACATATCCATGGAACTCTGAAACATGTAAGAGGGTGAACATGTACTGTGGGACATCACAACCCCAAAGAGGAGAAGTTCAGAATTTTTTAACTGAAAGTTGGTGTTCAGCTTTGGACTGCAGATCCTATTGAACCATCCCATACTTACAGCCTTCTTTCCCCTTGCATTAAAAAAGCAAAACCTCAACGGGGCTGGCAAGTATACAGTGCCTCGTTTGCCAATATTAGCACAGTTCATTGTGTGAACTTCACCTCCCTCCCTGAGCTCCCTCCCATAAACTGAAGCACATGGTGTTTGAGCCATTAGTCTTGGCATTAAGGGAATCTCAAATTTTCGTAAAATTGGAGAAAATGAAATTATGAGGTGGGTTAAGCCTATTGACTGTATCATGAATTGTCGGTGAATCCTGACTAAGCCACTTTTTTCACAACGTAAAAAAAGCCAGTTTAATTTGGTTCGTGATTTCATGCAAAAGGTACATCTGTAATAGATTCTACCTATCCAAGAGATGCAGCGTTTATCAATTTTGAAAACTGGAAACATAAGGGGCATTAGTTAAACTGATGTCTAGCTAAGAAAGATATGTTTTCTGCTGAGAAAAGCTAACATTTATAGAGATTAATTTCACTACATCATCACGGAAATTATTGTTGAGGGCTATAGATGTAGAAGACGTGAAGGAATACCATTTTCCCCTTCTGAGACATAATTGGGTAATGTTTCAGTACTTTTTGTTTGTCTTCCCCTGGACCAATATAAATACAAATATAAGATGAATATCTCAGTCGACTAAATTTAAGAGGTTGGATTTGATTGATGTGTCTTTTTTCAACTTCATTTTCTATGTTACTATGTAATTGGGAAACTTGAGATAACATTAAAAGTACGGTACGTTAAAGAGATTTGAAAGGTATGTGAGGAATTTTGTGATGGTGAGAAATATATTGACGGTAAATAGTGTCAATTTGTATTCCTGTGAGTTATAACAGATACCGGAGATGTTGGAATTTTTCCTAATATGGGAAGCTAATGGTTCTATCAATAGTGCAAAAAGTAATGGAATTGCTATTTGTTTTTAAACAAATATGTCAATCTCCTGACCCAATTAAACCTATAACTGCCATTAGTTTGCTTTGGTCCTTTAGGATGATAGTAACTGTTTATTTGAATGCTATTTGATTTATATCAGATATAGTAGTTACATTTATTTAAGTACACTTATTAATGCATTAATGCATAAATTTATCCCTGTGTACAAAAAAAATGCAAGTGTGGGAATAACAAGGCAGTATTTCTAATGAAAAGATCAGCAGATTCACCTTGTTTGAGTGGGGTTTTAATTGTCCATGAAGGCTGCATACAAATCTTATTAACCTCTGAACAGTCAGAGGGGCAAGAAACGTGCAATATAATTGACGTAATGTATTTATATAACACTTTTATTGTTTTAGTACTGTACATATAAGTATTCTTAAATTATATTTTCAACTTTTCCATGAACCTCCACGAAATTATGAATCAGCTCAAACACTGCCATCTCGTTCTCCATTTCCATGATAATCAAAAGATTTGTAAAACTTAAAATCTTTAATTAATTTTGGGGATAGAACAATTTTAATTCACAAAGTTCCAGGTATATTATTCTTGTTTTGTTTGAAAAGTATTTATGAAGTCATCATAGATAAACAGAAGGAACTGAGGTGTTTTATTTCAGTGTTACCGGAGAAAAGCAAAACATTTTAACATAAATATACTGTAAGTGATACATTTACTTTAAGGAAAAGTTAATTTTGCTAAAAGCAGATTACAATGATGAGTTGTTTAAAACTCAAAATTCACTGATTTTTTTTTTTGTGTGTCTCAATGATTTGGAGTCCATCTCGCTGATTTTTAGCATCAGTGTCTATTAGACTTCAATGGGGTATTATTAATAAAAATCTGTACTTTTTCATTATAATGTCATGTTTTGGCCACAAAAGCCCTCATTCTCACAGATACTTTTGTTGAAGGCTAATATTTGCAATTGTTAATTTGATAAGGGCCTATATTTATAAAGCTAATAACACCTTCAATAATGCTGCAACCTTTATATAGTATGTTAGGGAATGTTTATATTTCTGAGTAATGAAATCCAGTCTTCTTTTGTTTTTCTTTTATGTTTCTTCATTGTTTAAACATCCATTGTTATTCATTGTTAACTTTTGTTGGTCTAATAAAAGGTATCATACTAACTATTTTTTCTTTTCCTTTTTTACATTAGTAAGTTACCAATAAAGCTAAATATCTTTTTTTTTTGTTTGTTTGTTTGTTTCCTGTCTTACCATTTAGGAGTCTTTGACCTAACAATTTCATATGGCCAAAAATATTTTGTGGATTTGGATGTGCCTCAGATTGTACGGTTCGTTATGGTCCTTTTCGCGGATCAGTCTCAAAAAGGGGCAATCCGTCTTTTACAAATTTTATTTTTCTATCAGACGGATTAATAATTCGGCCAGAAACGCAAGTCGGCGATTGTGAGTTATTGTGCCGTAAAAAATCTAAGTGCAGTGCAACCCGTCACTTATTCCTGTTCATTTGTGCACAATACAATATCACACAGATGTACTACTGTATGTGTATTTCATTGTATGTAATAATGAGTAAAAACGTGAACACATCAAAAAGTATTTTTAGTGAATGAAATGTTTTATTTCCACACGTTAATAAAGTAAAAATGAATAATACAAAAATACAAAGTCTCTTCAAAATTTACAATCTTCTTTAATTTTTCTTCCTCGAACTGGCTGTCTGGACATCTTGGCTTGTAAAGAAAGAGACAATATTCAATATTAATAATCGCACATACAGTAGTAGTTGAGCCTGGTTGAAACGCATGTGTGTCATAGCATTTCTGCGCATGTGTGTCACTATGGAACCTGGTTGAAATGCATATGAGTGTCATGGCATGTCTTTGTTTTTTTTTTAGGTTGCCCATTAACTGCCAATGTTGTTATCTGTGCCCTCATGGGTGGCATATCTTACCACAGTGACAATCAATGGGTTTATTGCCTACTATGTATTGTAATGTGTAGCAATGTAAATTTTATTTTATCGTGTTTTATATTTTTTCTACACAAATGGGCAAAGGCGCTATTAGCCATATTTGACTACTATTGCTATTGCACATTTGTATGTCTGGTGATGGGGGTAGAAGGGATGGGGGATGGAGGCAGCTGCCCCAAGGAGGCTGGTTAGAACTCTCGGTGGGTAGTGCGGGGGGGGGGGGTCTTAATCTCTTAATTACCATAGCAGTAATAAGGGGTTACTGGCCAGTAGTTCGTTTTTTTTATTAATCTTACTGTTGCTGCCCATGGAAGACGAGGAGGACCAGGAGGACAAAGATCCTGGTAGGAGCAAGTATAACTTTTATTTGCTATGCAGTGGCTGGCTGTTTTATGTACTACTGTAAGTGTATTTAATCGAAATATAAAGAGTAAAAACATGTACACCAAAAAGTATTTTTAAAGAAATAAATGTTTTATTTGCAAACGCTAATAAAGTAAAAATGAATAATGCACAAATACAAAGTCTCTTCACCAAATGTACAATCTTCTTTTATTTTTCTTCTTTTATTTTTCTTCTTCCTACTGGCTTTTTCTTGGATGTCTTGGCCTGTAAAGAAAGAAACAGTATTCAATATTAATAATCACACCTTCAGTAGTAGTGTGCTGAGCATGCGTGTTGCTGTGGAGCCTGGTTGAAACACATATGCGTGTCAGTGCATTTCTATGCATGTGTGTGTGGCGATGGTGGGGTTAATCAAGCCATTAATAAAGGTATTATGCCCGGCTGATTAACCACAACTCGCATTGGGAGGGAAGGAGTTAAAAGTATATGCATTACCCTGATGTATTTGCCCCTGTCCCAGCCTTCTTATCCCCATTGTACAGCCTGTTCCCTGCCTGCAGTAATAGGCTTGCCTACAAACTGTGCTATTAGGTTTTCAGGCACAAGATGGCATTGTGAGCGCTGATTGAAGAAGCGTGGCTGTATATGGGAGGTCTGCTTTGAAGAATAGGTATCCATTTTCAAGCACTCAACCTCGTAACCGCAAGGTCAATTGAATAAGGGCTTTGCGGTTAGCTCTGAAGTGTTTTTTTGACAGAATGTATCCGTTCCTTGTTAGCTCGCGTAACTTGAAAGGGGGAAAGTCTATTGCTGTGGGATGTCAGTCAATTGACATGAGAACTAGGTGAACTTAGAATTCCACAAGAGAGCCTTTCAATTAAGCGGGCTAATGTGAACGGAGACAGCTAGCACTCTAATTTTTGGAGTGCTAGCCCAAGTAAAGAAACCATGCACTCACATATCAATTTTATTACAGTGGCATAAGCAGAACATATTGTTTTAATAAACTGTCATATACTGTGAGTTTTAAATGTAGTCGGAGAAACTTTTTCTGCAAGCCAGGAAAAAATCCTTTAGTATCTTAATATGCTATGGGTGAATGAGCTGAGGGTGTTTTCCTCCCTACACTTCAAAGAGCCCCTGCTAAGTGGGAGCCTCTGGGTCCAGTAAGTGCAGGGTCGAAAAGCCTCTGATTCCAAGTGTGAAAATGGCCGGGAAGTTTCTGAGTGCCAGATCCCGGCATTCAGCATGAGCCATTTTACACCTTGGGACCAAACCCTAGACTAAGAGTCGCCAAGCTGAGGGTGGACTCTTGGTATATTAAACCGAATAGGTGTCATGCTGACACATGCGCTTTACAAACTAGAAAGCTCTTTATGCCTGGTCTGCAAACTTTGGGCAAATTGGGGATTGTGGGTTAAATGTTCCCACAGAGGGGATTGGGCATGCATGTTAGAGATAGGTCTGTGAACCCTATAAACCTGCCCGCCGAGCTATCCCCTTGGTGATTCATGAGATATCCAAGCTTTGCACAGGATTCTGTACAGCGGTAGTGGTTCCAGGATGCAAGGGGTTAACAACATCGTAACTAAGGATTTACCCCTACTTCAGGAATTCGTTAGCCCTGGAGACTCCCGAACGAATTCTAACAAACTTTCTTCATTTGGCCAAGTTATTAGGTTGGCAACTTGCGACCTAGCTAAAAGAACTTTAAGCCAGAGACACTATTTCTGCAGCTTTCGTGCAAAAGACAATTTATTTCGTTTTCCATCCCAGTAAGTGTTGTATTAAGTGTATTCTGAGGTTGTCGTGTGTTTGTCTATTAAGAAAATAAATGGCAATTTATTTTGCCCTCCTTGTCGTGTTCAATCGAGAATCCCAAAAATATAAAAATGTTGATAAGTACTGGTCCACCGTGACAGTGTGTCACTGTGGAAACTGGTTGGAAATAAAACTATGATACAATAGTTGATGAATTACAGTACTGTACATTACCTGGCAGTATTTATGGATGGGTTTCCTGCACGTTGGCATCACGTATAATGTATCATAACATTTTCTAATGTTTCATCAGGCAGATCCAAAAGGGTTTTAGTTTTCAGCCATAGAGCACGTTGTGCCATACTGGAGAGGAGGGGACAAAGATAAAGACCTAACCAGATGGGAAAACTTCCGGATCCACGAGCTGAAAACCCCTGTCCCAAATGGACTGAATGTTGACATAGGACTAGGATAGAAACACTCCCAGTTCTATGTCATGCCCAAGTAATATGTGATGGTAGATAGATATCCAACTTTTCTGTTAGATCCCTTCCCTTTAATATATATTAATTGGATAACCAATCTATATAAAATACATGGCCTCAAACAGACCTACAGTATAATTAGGCATGTCAATTTTAGAATAGGAAAGGAGGGTAACTGTAATGGTGAAGGGGTTAACCAGGTTCACTAATAAAAGTTCGGCCCACTTGATTACCCCTGATCCGTGTTTTAAGGTCCTAGAGTGTCAGTTCTTGGACCCAGATGTTCTAAATGCATTACTGTGACTGTGTGCAAATTATGCGACATTAAAGGTTTCTTTGTGTTTTGCCTTTCCTGGGATGCGGGAACCGGGAGATTTCTAGGCTGTAAGTTTCAGGGTGGGTTTGCTGGAGAATGTCTTTACAGAATGTGTCTATGCATCAGGGTTCCAGATTTATGGGATACACCAAGAGTTGGATCTAAAAATCAAGTGAGATTCTCGGATGCAGCCAAGCACATTGCTCCGGGCAAATTCTAACTCTTTTACGACTCTGCCAGGATTCCTTTCTGTTACGACCGCCTTGTCCGGCGGTTTAACTGGCCTGACACGTCTTGAGGCTGGTGGCTCACTGGGACTGTCCTGGTGTGAAAGTCCATTGGCATTTCCATGTTCACTGCCTTTCTTATGCTGAATGTGTCACGGGAAATCAGGCAAATACATCTTTATACTGGGATCTTATAATTGAGCAAAGCCAATAAGTAAGATAAATTGTAATTTATCCATAGAAACAGGCAAACACACATTGAATTACAATAGACAGAAAAGATACACTTTCTGAGGTTGACAAACTGACTTTTCTGATTGAAATAAAGGGCTCGATGCAGTAAGCACTGAAAAAGCACTCTCGGCAGGGGTTCAATATTGGCATGATTTTGGCGTGTTGCCCTCGCAGTATTCAGGAAGGGCTGAATCCCTGGCAAATCACTGCGAAAGCAAAATGCCGAGTAGCCGGTGGCGAGACAGTCTGTCTGCCGATAACCTGGTGATACGCCGTCCCCAACCGAGATCAGCCTGCAGCAGAGAGAGATCTGCCGCTCTCTGCGCAAACCTCGGTAAAATAACAAATATTTCAAATCAATTTTTATTCATAGTGTAGATGTGCAGGGGGTCTCCGGAGCTGAACTGCATTGGTTTCAGGTCCGGGGACCCCCTGCTTCCCGAGATTCAGGCCCCTTTCTGAGGTGCCGGTATCCCTCAGCATTTAAATGTCCAAATCACGTGACCACGAACTGTAAATGTCATGATAGAGGGGGTTTGGCCCGGGATTAAAGGGGTTACACCCCATTTGGCCACCCGCTACTCTCACTTGGGAAGCAAGGGGTTAACTGGACTGAGGTCCAGTAATGTGTTTTTTACCTTGCTTCAGTATCCAAATGTTTATTCCCCTGTATAAATGTAATGTCTCATCCTGGTGTTTGCACCCACACATACACTAGGGTTAATGCGGGAGGGAAGGGGTTAATGTTAATTTAGTGATTACAGCCCTTTGTTCCCTTTTCCCGCCTTTTCAGGCTCCATTTTGCAGCCGTCCATAGGTCGCCATTGAGACTCCATGCGTTCTAATGGCAGAAGTAGCGGTTTTGTACCTGTTTTCCAGCGACGACCAGCAGGTGGCGTCCGAGAGGAGGAGCGGCTGTTTCCCGTTGTAAGTCAATGGGCTCATTGACTTCAATGGAGATTCCTCAACGCCGGCCTCGAGGAACAGGTTGGCAGCCATCCAAACTGCAGACCGCAAAAGCGGATACAATGTCTTTGAAAAGAGTTTAATCACTTCGGTCAAGTTCAAAGACAATTGGCGTGGTAATCTTGGGTTCTAGGGCCCCTGGGAATAAAGTTCTTTTTGTCCCTAGCTCCTAGGAACCCCCACACACGATCCACACCGGGTCCAGGAATGAGAGACCCCCGTAAGGGGTCGAGCGGAGAAGGAGGGTCGCGCCATTGACTTCAGTGGCGGAGCGGAGGTCCCAGTGAATCTAATGGCAGCGTGCGCTATGCATTGTCAATGGCAGCACCGCCCATTGATTCCAATGGGGAAAAGCCGCGTGGCGTAAAAACGACTAAGTGTAAAATGATGAAAAATGTAAGTCCATATCTCCGGTTCTGGAATGACCAGGGGAATGGGATTTGGGTGGCATGCAGCCAAGGTTCCGGCTTTAATGCATGACCCTTCCCAGCCCCCTCCGACCAACCAGACGGAGTGTGGGCGAATGTAAAGTTTGTTGGATTTTCCCATAGGCTTCAATGGTGGCGGTTTCTCCATTGAAAGCCTATTGCGGGAAACCCCATTGACGGCAACGGCGGAGCCCGCCATTCAATGCTATGGCAGTGGACCCCGTTGATTTCTATGGGGAATGAGTGAAAAGCAGAGATTCATTTTTAAAGGGACGAATCCTGTATTTTAAAAATGTGTTAAAGTGCATCTCTGTATCTCCGGTTCTGGAGGTCGCAGAGTTGAAATTTGGCCAATATGTAGGGTCACTGTAGGCTTTAACAACTGGCTGATTTCGACCCACTTGACCCACCAGAACGAAACTTATTAATATGTGAAAATATTAAAGTGTATATGGGATTTTGGATCTGCTCTGAAAATGCAGACTCCATCTGCTATGCTAATAGGGCAGGCAGGACATCCTGAAGACTTAGCAAAGCCCGCTGATCAAAAGTTAACTGCCCTGATTGTTTATACTAGGGCCGGAACAAAGGAAGTTGAGTGGTTTGGGAGTGTCATCCTTTACACTTAAAATCTACTTCAAAGAGATTTTTCTTGCCAGCTCGGCGCCTAGGGTTAAGAGTACAGGGTTGAAATGGTATATAAGACAGATTCACCCCTTACTCAATTGTCTTTCGTGTTTTGGTGATTTTTGAAGATTGCTGTATGAACTGCAGTCCAGAATTATGACTATTTCATCATTCCATCTTAAGTATGTGTTATATTTTGTTGTTATTTGTACTATCTTGTTGTGTTCACCTTTTTCAAGGAATAAATTATATTTTATCATATCTAAGCCTCGTTCAGTTCAACCAGGTATATTTTTGGTGTGTATTATTAATAGCCTGTCACAAAGTTACCGTCACAGGCGTTATTAATAAAACTGGTGGCAGCGGCGGGATTGAACTGGACCTGTATTACAGTATACTGCGGGATTCTGTAATATAGTGGGAACTCGAGAGTAATTGCGAGTTCCTGGGACTAAAGATATTGAACACACAGTGTACAACATATACCACAAGATATGGCACCTCCTCACTGTTCCCCTACTTGTGAGAAGCATTGCCTCCAGAACCAAAGTGCCGGCCATCCACGTGACTGGAGCCGGGCACCGAAACCGGAGGAGTGCATCAAGTCGGCGCGGGGACCAGCAGCCGGCAAGGTTGAGAGAGAGGCAGCGATCTGTGAGCACGAAACCCAGCAGGCTGAGCAAAGATCCACAGCTGCAGCCGCTGTAACCACCAAACCGCCTGGAGAGCAGGGGATGGACCAGCTCCGGGACGGCAGAGACTTGGGGAGGGAGCGGGTGTTCTCGGAGACCACAGAAGTCTTGCACCAGGAGAGGTAAGGCCGTTGCGGCGGCCCATCCATTTTCCCTGAAAGAGCTAGCACTGGTGTGTGCGTTGGGCAACACGTGGTTCCCGGCGAAGTGGACCCAGTTCATGGCATTGGTGCCGCACCGACCCGCTTACCCCCTCCCAGAACCCAGCGCTCGAGCAACTCCGCTCTGGACTCAGCAGCCCCTTGCGGGGGGTTGTCCACTGATGGCGGAGAAGCTCCGGCACGAGCCCGGCGATCAAGCAACTCTGCTCTGGACTCAGCAGCCACTCGCGGGGGGTAGTCCACCGGCGGCGGAGAAGCTCCAGAATGAGCCCGGCGATCGAGCTCCTCTGCTCTGGACTCAGCAGCCCCTTGCGGGGGGTAGTCCACCGGCGGCGGAGAAGCTCCGGCAGGCGTTGCGGCACTGCCAACAAACGGGCCACAATAATACCCGGTGTCCGGACCATGCACGGTCGGGCAAAGAAGCCCCTCAGGGCCAGCGCTCACGAGCTGCGGAAGAGATAACCCCGTTAGCAGCGGAGAGCGGCGGCTATCCATCAGACCCCGGCGGCGAACCAGCGGCGGCGGAGAAGAAGCCGCCATTCCGTCATCCTGCCGGCAGCAATTTTATTTGGGGGGAGGGTTGGGGTGTGCGGGAGGTGGGTGTTTCACATTGTTTGGCAGAGTCGGCGATTCCCAGCGATGACCGGAGCCCCACAATCCACGCCGGCGACCCTGTACCAAAGCCAGGTAACGTTGCGGCAGCGACCCGGGGGTCACCCATGGCGATGATGGCGGCGGAAGAGCCGCGATTCCGGCAAAGTGCCGGAGCCCTTTCTGAGTGGGGGAGGGGCAGGGATTGCGGGAGGGGGTTATTTGACCTGGTTTGGCGGGAGCCGTGTTACTCCACAAAGACCTGGGATCCTTGTCCTGCACCGTTTTACCTGTACCAAGACCGGGCACTGTTGCGGCAGTGGCCCGTTGCTGCCCGGCCCAGATGATGCCGGCGACGGCCACTCCAGTCCCCCTGCAATCGGGACCAACAAAGGCGGCGGTTTCTGCGGGGACCAGCGAGGTAAGCCAAACCAAGTCGCAGACTGACCCTGATTTATTTTTTCCTATGACTGTACCCTGTTGTTTCACTATAGGGGTGACCGGGGGGTGGCAGGAGATAGGGGCACCAGGGGAGGGGAAGGAAGAGCAGCTTGTAGGGCAGCCAGGCTTCCCCATTACCTTGGCGGAGCATCAAGGGGACTCTCAGTTAAGAGACCCCCTGTTGCAGCCTTGCTATGGGCTGGAGGTATCCGGGGCAGTGGCACAGTTAGACCACCCCAGGATCACCTACCAGCCAGGAGCTAAGGTGGGTGCATCTGCACCAGCAACCCTGAACTCATCCCCGGTAATGGGGAGGCAGTGTCAGGGAGATGGCCTCACTCAGGTGTCCCTAGGATCCAGGTTAGGATTAGTTAGGGAGAAGCGGAGTGAGGGAAGGCTGCAGGTAGGTAGCCAGCACCAGGTCTTAGTAGGAGAAGAAGGGCTAGTGGTCGCCGGGGAGGGAAAGCAGCAGGTATGGCAGCTAGAGTTCCCCATTACCCTGGCAGAGCCTCATGGGGTTTCTCAGATCAGCAACCCCCTGTTGCAGCCTGGCTATGGGCTGGGGGTATTATGGGCATTGGCCAGCTTGGGCCACCCCAGGGATACCTGCCAGCAAAGAGCTAAAGCGGTTGCATCTGGAGAGATGTCCCTGAGCTCATCCCTGGTAAGAGGGAGACAAGGTCAGGGAGGTAGGTGCACTCAGGTAGTTCCAGTGTCTGGGGTAGGATTACCCAGGGGGAGAGGAGTGACGGTGGGCTGCAGGGAGGTAAGCAGCAGGAGTCATCAGCAGGGGCTGAGATACTGGGCCTAGGGGAGGCTAGGCAGGGAGACACTGTGGAGCAGGGGGAGATAGAAGGTCAGTGGGGTGTCAGGCAGCTGACAGAAACTAGGGATGGGCTAGGTAGGCAGGAGGTCCCTTGTTCTGACTGGTCAGGAGTGACCCCCCTGACAGATTCCCCAGGGTTCCCAGAGGAGGGACTGTGGGTAGATAGGCAGCCAGGGAGGAGAGTCAAGGGTATAGCGGAGCAGCTACAGGTGGGCACAGAGCCAGGCCATGTAGGGTCCCTACAGGATAGTGACATAGCTCTTTCCCAGACTTGATTGACAGGAAAGCGACGGTCTGTGCTTGATAGTTGGTCTCTCGCTGGTGCAGAGACATGCCAGTCTCTGGGCAGTATGCAGCCAGGTCTGCAGAGGTGCCCCTTCACCATGGACTTGGTTCACTAGGCACTGGGTGGGGGGGCAGAGGGATGCAAAGGAGAATGCCCGGCGGCCACGGTGGAGCCCTGCTCAGCAGGATCTGGACTTCACTGTCCACTGTGGCCAGGACAATGTACTGGACAATGCCGGAGGACAATTTTGCCAGGCCAATCCCTCAGGACTTATTGAGTGCTTCAAGGATGCCAGTGGTGTCCCAGTGCCAGGGGAGGCAGCTGGGGCACCAGGCACCCATTGAGCAAGGGAGGTGTCATGATAGAGGGGGTTTGGCCCGGGATTAAAGGGGTTACACCCCATTTGGCCACCCCCTACTCTCACTTGGGAAGCAAAGGGTTAACTGGACTGAGGTCCAGTAATGTGTTTTTTACCTTGCTTCAGTATCCAAATGTTTATTCCCCTGTATAAATGTAATGTCTTATCCTGGTGTTTGCACCCACACATACACTAGGGTTGATGCGGGAGGGAAGGGGTTAATGTTAATTTAGTGATTATAGCCCTTTGTTCCCTTTTCCCGCCTTTTCAGGCTCCATTTTGCAGCCTTCCATAAGTCGCCAATGAGACTCCATGCGTTCTAATGGCAGAAGTAGCGTTTTTGGACCTGTTTTACAGCGACGACCAGCAGGTGGTGTCCGAGAGGAGGAGCAGCGGTTTCCCACAGACCGCAAAGGCGGATACAATGTCTTTGAAAAGAGTTTAATCACTTCGGTCACGTTCAAAGACAATTGGCGTGGGAATCTTAGGTTCTAGGGCACCTGGGAATAAAGTTCTTTTTGTCCCTAGCTCATAGGAACCCCCACACACGATCCACACCGGGTCCTGGAATGAGAGACCCCCGTAAGGGGTCGAGCGGAGAAGGAGGGTCACGCCATTGACTTCAGTGGCGGAGCGGAGGTCCCATTGAATCTAATGGCAGCGTGCGCTATGCATTGTCAATGGCGGCGCCGGCCATTGATTCCAATGGGGAAAAGCCGCGTGGCGTAAAAACGACTAAGTGTAAAATGATGAAAAATGTAAGTCCATATCTCCGGTTCTGGAATGACCAGGTGAATGGGATTTGGGTGGCATGTAGCCAAGGTTCCGGCTTTAATGCATGACCCTTCCCAGCCCCCTCGACCAACCAGACGGAGTGTGGGCGAATGTAAAGGTTGTTGGATTTACCCATAGGCTTCAATGGCGGCAGTTTCTCCATTGAAAGCCTTTTGCGGGAAACCCCATTGACGGCAACGGCGGAGCCCGCCATTCAACGCTATGGCGGCGGACCCCATTGATTTCAATGGGGAACGAGTGAAAAGCAGAGATTCATTTTTAAAGGGACGAATCCTGTATTTTAAAAATGTGTTAAAGTGCATTTCTGTATCTCCGGTTCTGGAGGTCGCAGAGAGTTGAAATTTGGCCAATATGTAGGGTCACTGTAGGCTTTAACAACTGTCCGATTTCGACCCACTGGACCCACTAGAACGGAACTTATTAATATGTGAAAATATTAAAGAGTATATGGGATTTTGGATCTGCTCTGAAAATGCAGACTCCATCTGCTATGCTATTAGGGCAGGCAGGACATCCTGAAGACTTAGCATAGCCCGCTGATCAAAAGTGATCAAAAGTTAACTGCCCTGATTGTTTGTACTAGGGCCGGAACAAAGGAAGTTGAGTGGTTTGGGAGTGTCATCCTTTACACTTAAAATCTACTTCAAAGAGATTTTTCTAGCCAGCTCGGCGCCTAGGGTTAAGAGTACAGGGTTGAAATGGTATATAAGACAGATTCACCCCTTACTCAATTGTCTTTCGTGTTTTGGTGATTTTTGAAGATTGCTGTATGAACTGCCAGTCCAGAATAATGACTGTTTCATCATTCCATCTTAAGTAAGTGTTATATTTTGTTGTTATTTGTACTATCTTGTTGTGTTCACCTTTTTCAAGGAATAAATTATATTTTATCATATCTAAGCCTCGTTCAGTTCAACCCAGGTATATTTTTGGTGTGTATTATTAATAGCCTGTCACAAAGTTACCGTCACAGTAAACAAAGCAAAGGGATACCGGCACCCCATAAAGGGGCCTGTATCTCGGGAAGCAGGGGTCCCCGGACTTAAAACCAAAGCGGTTCAGCTCCGGAGACCCTCTGCACATCTACACTATGAGTAAAACACATATAAATAAACAATCATTCCTTACCTTTGCGGCTATCTGCTATGGTAATGAAGCAGCATTAATGTATTTTTAATAATAGTGTATGGGAGAAGGGGGTCCCCTAAGCTGAACCGCATTGATTTGTGGATCAGGGACCCCCTGCTTCCCGAGATACAGGCTCTGGTATGGGTCATCGGGTGCTAGTGTCACCGCCATCTTTATAGCATCCCATACGCGACGTGCTCGCTATAAAGATGGCGTTGACACTGGCACCGTTGCCCCATACCAGGGCCTGTAACTCGGGAAGCAGGGGGTCCCTGAGCCACAAATCAATGCGGTTCAGCTCAGGGCTCACGCACAATAGTATTAAAATACATTAATGCTGCTTCATTACCATAGCGGCAATCCGCTAAGGCAATGAAGAGGTTAAGGCACATGTTTATTAGGGACAATTGCCCCCAATAAACATTGCAATAAACAACAAACACCCCCTGTGCCCCCAACAACCCCTATACCCCCATTAAATATAGAACATTTTTGGGATGCACACCAATGAAACTATAGGCCTGCGGTGGCCCTTGGTGTTCCCCGCAGGCCTGCAGTAACAATTCTGTGCACCCCAAAAAAAATAACAACACATAAATATACCACCCTTAACACATACAATATAGTAATGTGCAAAATTAATATTATCCACATATGGATAATAGTGAATTTGCCCATTTAAAATACATAAAGAACAATAAATAAATTAAGTACATATTGCACTCACCCATGTCCGGCTGCCACAATGAAGGCCATCCTCATCTTCATCACCGTCCATGCCCCCTCCGATGCTGCAAAACATAAACAAGAATAAAAATAGCCAATGTAATGTCCCCTAACCCCTAACCACCACTTGGGAGGCCTAAATACCCTCCCCACAGATGTGGGGCCACCGGTTCTTCCCCGCAGGTGTCCCCGTGGATCCGGCAGCCGTTTATCCGTGAGAAGTCCGAGGAGACCTCAGGTGGTCTCCATAGGTCCCCCGCAGACCTGAGGAAACAACCCTGTATGTAAAAAAATTAAATACATCAATCCCCCCCCCCCACCCCACCCCAGATAGGGATAATAGATTATTTGCCCATTATTAAACACATTAACTAGCATAATAAAATAAATAAAGTTCTACTAACCTTATTAATATGAATCCCCCTCGACAGCAAATTCCGTGTTCTCCATTGCCAACAAAATACATAGCCAATACATTGCAATTACATTCTGATATCAATTAACCCCTTAATCACCTTATCAGATAATAACCGCAAAGGTAATTTAGGGGTTAAGCCACCCTGGCCCGATACCCACCCTTCACCCATTCATTTGTACAGTGGCTTCATCATCCAACACCTTTGCTGCATTGGGCAGGAACTGCATTAGGCAGTGAGGCATTTAAAGTGAGCTTTTAAGTGATAAATACAGTTAGACTACAGTTAATATACTCACTTTCTTCATGCAATGACCAATAACCTCAGCTGATATGACATGGATCTAATTGCATTCTCTTCACAGGTATGTTCCTGATGCTGTGCAAATCCTGTGTAAAAGACTGACTGTGGCCTTGTAGAATTGATATAAGTATGTTCCTGATGCTGTGCAAATCCTGTGTAAAAGCCTGACTGTGGCCTTGTAGAATTGATATAAGTATGTTCCTGATGCCTTGCAAATCCTGTGTAAAAGCCTGACTGTGGCCTTGTAGAATTGATATAATTAACATAATGATGTTGCAAAAGAGTGCAGCTAGAAATTTTCTTGAGTGTTCTTTAATTAGTACTAACATTTTATATATAACAACCATTCCCACTCTGCTAACACATTTGTGTATTCTATTGTGTAATGGAACGTATGACTGTCGAAACTATGTAATAATAATAATTATAATAATAATTATAATAATAGCATGTTCTTGTATAGCGCTACTAGTTGTACGCAGCGCTTTACAGAGACATTTTGCAGGCTGAGGTCCCTGCCCCGTGGAGCTTACAATCTATTTTTTGGCGCCTGAGGCACAGGGAGATAAAGTGACTTGCCCAAGGTCACAAGGAGCCAACACCGGGAATTGAACCAGTCTCCCCTGCTTCAAACTCTCTGTGCCAGTCTGTGTCTTTACTCACTGAGCCACTCCTTCTCCCAATGTAAAGGACACTTACAACCAACTAGCCATTTATTGTTAAAAATCTCTTGTTACATGGGTATGTTGATAAAATGGTTTGGGACTGTAGCAAATAATGTTATTGACAAGATGTTGTGGTCCCCTACAATGCATGATGTTAAGAATATTAAATCAACATCATGTAATGAAGTACGTTTATGTGTATATTTCATGTACCAAAGTAAGTATAGTTTACTGTGTTCATTAAACTTTCTAAACATAAATAGTACAGTCAATATGATGATATAACCTACCATTATAAACCTGCTGTTATCATTTGTCGGTGTTATACATGGATCATAAACAAATTGATACAGACACAAACAGTTGTCTTAAAAAGTGTGCCTATGCTAATGTGCATGTGATTGATGTTTATATTTTGAGAATACTTGTTAATTATCATCATGATAATGATGAAGTGACGTCAA
>WSYH01002825.1:59564-77989 GCA_036426205.1 Ascaphus truei | reverse complement strand
ACCAGTCAGAAATTAATTAAACACACAAACCCAGCAAGCTCAAACGCTTATGCACCACTACACACCCGGTAGCGACACCATCTTCCATAGGGTGGGGAAGAGGGGCTACATATATATATATATATATATATGTATATCTTTGTTTATATTACGCTCACAGTGTACTCAACACTTTACAAAAGAGACGGTACAGTACAGGGAATTCTAAAACAATAAGTGCAATACACAAAATCAGACAATAGGAAAGGAAATCCCTGGAGACCTCAAAGTAGCTGAAGAAATAAGTGCAGAAGATGGCAGTCCAGGGCCGGCTTGATGGCAGTGCAGTCGGTGCCACTGCACCGAGCCCCGTGGTTACAGAGGCGCCGCACTCTTCCCCACAACGATTAAATGGATTGCCGGGTGAGAGCGCAGGGCCTCCGTAACTCTCGTACCTTCTCCTTCGCGATGTCTACCTGCAGGGTCCCTCATCATGGCACCGCGATGTCAAATAGCGTCGCGTTGCCATGACAATGGGACGTCACGCAACGCTACATTGATATGATAATGGGATGCTCTGTGGCACAGCGTTGCCATGGCAACGTTACACCTCATGACGCAACGTGACACCTCATGACGTAATGGATTGCACTGTTGGTAGCAGCAACTGTGGGTGTGGGACAGCAACCATGATTGTAGGCTATTGAAATGCTTCATTTAAGAGGTGAATTTTAAGTGTAACCCTGCTTACCCAACTCTAAAGGAGGTTACTGTACATCAGATTAACTATACACATTGGTAGTGCTCAATCTCTCGGGTCTTTGCAGCGTGCTGGGTAGGTGCAGGCGTGAATAAGCAGAAGAGAAAAACATGGGCGCCAGGAACTTTTAGAAAACAAAAAGGTGCTTTATTTGACAGTGGTCAATAATACTCCACAGGTATTGACATGCTTGGTAGTTGACACAAAACATATAGAAAACAATATATTTCAATAGCTCTAAAAAGGCCGAAACCACATGTCCCGTTACTGTCTGCCTGCTGTTTTATTACGCTCATGCAGAATATTTTCCAGAACAACCCCAATGATGATCTATGCTTAAATATATATAACACATTGCCCACCTACTTTAAACACTTCCGTACTTACAACGTACTTTATTTTAATGGCTTTATTTGTGGAGGGACCTGCAATGTGTTTGTCTGTAGATCCTTCTGGCTGCAAAGAGACAAAGTAACTACTTGTGCCTTCATGCTACATTGTATGCACCGTCTTCTTAGCCACAGTAGTCATATAGTTGTGGAGGTGCTGCAAATTGTAATATGCTATATTTTATTGAGATAATTTTTACAATATAAATCCCCTCCAGACGTTGTAATAATGCAGACTTAACCCAGGGATAGCATTTCCTTCATTTCCCACAGGTTCCTACAAGTGAAAGAATGATTGCTATTTTTATTCTGTTTGGTGCCTGTGGTTTCTAAGCCAAGAGATGGACACCGCTTAATGCCACAGGCTGAACGCTGTTTTTAAGGTCCGTCTATTTTATTAAAGGAAAAATGTTACCAAGACCACACAAACAGGGATAAACAGAATAGCAAATTATCTCTTTGCAGCCATTGATTTGGCTGTTACATATGTTATGCTTTGTCTCTGTACACAATATACGTGCTGATGTGACCCAACAGGCAATCACTCAGGCCTAAAACATGGGTTAGGAAATTCCCTGCCACAAAGAGCTTACAATCTAAACATATCAAACGAGCCTCAAACACCTCTGGCATCTAAGGGAGACATTTACTAAGCTCTGATAAAGAGTATCCAAGGCCGAGACCACGTAATGTACCATTCACATCAATGGTAGCTAATGCAGAATTGTGTTCCTATCCCCCTTATCGGAGCTTGGTGAATCCCGGGCAAAGAATCCTGGGGCAGTGAGCAACAGCTGGATAAAAGTAAAGCCAAGACAAGCACAATACTAACACAAAAGGGGTTGCGTTAGTAATCATTACCCCTTTTCATGTCGGAGATGCCAGCAACACAATGTGTTGTGTGTTGATCGCAATGCGGACACTGAAGGGATAAACTTAAAGTAAAGGAAAATAAATGGAGATATGATACAAATGCTGACATAGATAACATTACATAAAAAAGGTAGTGTTGCAGGAAATTCTATTATGTTGACATAGGGGTATGGTACTAAATACAATTAATAACCACTGATATAAGTGGAAAATACACCGAGAGTAGAGGAGAAGATGTAAAGATAAGATATAGAAGCATACTTATACGTGCTGATGTCTCCAGATACAATTGTGAGGTGAAATAAAATGAAAACTGCGCTCATAAATGGATAAAATAATGGTGATGTGATTCAAAATAACTGTGAATACAACCTTGTAGGATGAGGTTTGATGCAGCTGTTCAAACGGAGAGCTCAGCACTCCAGGCTAATACAGAAAACAAGGAAAAGAGAACAGCGCAAAGAAAAACCTCATGGTGTAGTATATTTTAGGAAATTCAATTTATTTTAAAAAGGGTGAGTATTGCACGTACATCTAGTAAAAATCACAAAGCATGACATGTTGGGACATGTTACCCATCTGTAGACAGCTGTTCGTCAGTGCGAGGTTCGCATGGTCAGCTCGCCGTTGGAGATCACTCAGCAGTAGCGGGACTCTCCTGGATCAACTCTGCTGATGGAGATCACTCCCAGCGCTGTAGTTATCACACCGTGGTCTCCGTTGAGCTCCTTCTACTTCCTGACACGTGCACAGGCGTTCTGACGTCATCAGATGGCGTCCGGTAGTGTCTTAGTGTCTTTAGTTCGTTGCGCTGAATGGCGCTAACCGGCGGAAAGTCACAGAAGGAAGCAGGTCCCAGGCAGGCAGTGTGATAAAAAAGTACCACAATGGTATAAAGCATAAGTAGGGAATGCGCCCACTCCTACGCGTTTCGTTATAAATAACTTCTTCAGGGAATGTATGAGGATGTTCCGGGGCGCTTCATATCCCCTCAGATCTCTCCTGATTGGCCGTGCTAGATTGACCCGACACAAAACACCTCTGGGAAATTACCCATTCAGCGCTGTTCTTAGTCAAGACGGCGGCCTCTCAGCTAGAGATAGGGGTGACAACATAACATATAGCATTAAAACAACAATTTTTATTGATTGACAGGGTGTTAGAATGTAAAAATCTAAAAAATAAAGAAAAAATATAGTACACTCCTAATTTAAAAGACGAAATAAACACTCATCTAATGCTACATGATAAGTGATATGGTCGAATTTGTATTACACAGACAATTAAGAGAAATCGTTAAAAATGAAATAAAAATCTAAAAGATCTGATATAATGTTAAAAAATCTCTAATGTTCACTGGTGATATAAAACTATCTTTAAAATCAGAATAGGGACCAGACGTCAAGTCCTCGTTTAGGCCCAGTGGGGACAGAGTTTGTAACTTATAAATCCACAGGCTCTCCTGTTTGGATAATTTTTTATCTCGGTCTCCACCACTCTCCCTGAGGATACAATTTGTATGCCTAATAGCTTAAAAGTGAGGGATCGCTGTTATGTTTTGATTTAAATGTCTAGATCGCTATGCTGTGTTCTGGTCATAAGACAAGCGAGAAAGGGTGGGGAGTTGTCCTCCAGAACCGTGAAGATATGAAACTGAGGCAATGCGTATACTGAACGATTCCGTTAGTTACAGTAGATTAAGTAAGGATCCTACTAAATCCTTGTCTCCGAACTACAAGCCTTCTCGATGAAGCTTTGGGTGTCTACGTTTTAATAAATCTGAATATCAATTTTAAATGTTTTGTCTCCCACTATACCAGTATACTATCATCTCCCAAGATCCACAAGACATCTATCGATCCACCGGGATAGACCGATAATCCTCCGGAATTGGGTCTTTAACCAAATTTGTCACAGTACGTAGACTTTTTTCTACAGAAATATGTGAAAGTACTGCCATCTTATTTAAGATACCACGCCGTCTTGAATCTGGTGAAAACAATCAAGTGGCAAGACGGCTATAGATGGGCAACATTTGATGTTCAATCCCTTTATACATGTATTCCCCATGATAAAGGGATTGACGCAATTAAGGAGACTTATCAAGAGATGATGAACTACACCCACTAAATTGTGAATTTATTATCGATGCCATTAAATTTTTCTGTCACACAACTACTTTCTATTTTAAATCAGTTTTACTTACAGTTGTGTGCACACGCCATGGGACGCGTTTTGCCCCCAGTTATGCAACATATACATGGGGATATGAGGAACCTTATATGGCACAATAACCCATTTGCGGATAGGGTTATATATGGCAGAGATATATCGATGTATGTCTTGTGCATCGGGGAGGGTGATGAGGTACTCTGGAACTATTTAAGAACTATCTGAATACAAATGATTTTAATTTAAAATTTACTTCAGAACGAATTCGAACCAGATAGATTTCCTGGACCTTAGTTTGGCATCCAGGATGGTGAAAAACATCAATACTAAAACATTTTTTAAAAGGTAGACACCAACAGCTTCCTATTCCATCCATACTCACAAGAGAACCTGGATTGATATATACCATTAACCAGTTCATGCGCATTAAGCGAAATTGTAGTCTTCAGACGGATTGAATCCCAATCAACTTCTCTGTTTGAGAGGTTCATTGAACGAGGCTATGACAAGGCTCGTTGTTCAATTCTTGGGAGAAGGTAGAAAATAGGAGAGAGACCTTACTGATTCAGAAGAAACAAATAAATAGGGATGAAAGTGACAAACTCAAATTACCATTTATTACGGAATTTAGTTCAGTAAGTAAGAGAAATCCAGAAGATAATCAATAACAACTGGAATTTCTATGTAATGATCCAATCCTAGTCCCTCTCTGCAATCCGAAACCAAGCTTTATTTACCTGAGGGCAAGAACTCTGAAACACCATCTGGCACAAGTGACATTGGTGGTCCAATAAGTACATCATCAGGACCACATGGATGCCCAGCAACCTAACGGTAACTTTACTGTGGAAGATGTAACTTGCAAATGCTGAATACAGAAACGTAAAACATTTATTTCAAGCAGCACCAAAGAAAAATTCACCATAAAAATGCATATCTTGTAATCAACATATGTAGTTACTTGCTACAATGCCCCTGTGGTATCAATATGTTGGGCGGACGAAAAGATTCCTTAGAGTGAGGATTCTAGAAACGCCAGGAATATCAATAGGTTTTGAACAGCATAGCGTATCTAGACATTTTAAATCAAAACATAACAGCGATCCCTCACTTTTAAGCTATTTAGGCATACAAATTGTATCCTCAGGGAGACGTGGTGGAGACAGAGATAAAAAATTATCCAAACAGGAGAGCCTGTGGATTTATAAGTTACAAACTCTGTCCCCACTGGGCCTAAACGAGGAACTTGACGTCTGGTCCCTATTCTGATTTTTAAAGATAGTTTTATATCACCAGTGAACATTAGAGATTTTTTAACATTATATCAGATCTTTTAGATCTTTTATTTCATTTTTAATGATTTCTCTTAATTTGTCTGTGTAATACAAATTCGACCATATCACTTTATCATGTAGCATTAGATATGAGTGTTTATTTACGTCTTTTTAAATTAGGATGTTACTAATTATTTTTTCTTTATTTTTAGATTTTACATTCTAACACCCTGTCAATCAAATAAAATTGTGTTTTAATGCTATATGTTATGTTGTCACCCCCTATCTCTAGCTGAGAGGCCGCCTGTCTTGACTAAGACCCAGCGCTGAATGGGTTAATTTCCCAGAGGTGTTTTGTGTCGGGTCAATCTAGCACGGCCAATCAGGAGAGATCTGAGGGTATATGAAGCGCCCCGGAACATCCTCTATCATTCCCTGAAGAAGTTATTTATAACGAAACGCGTAGGAGTGGGCGCATTCCCTACTTATGCTTTATATACCCATTGTGGTACTTTTTTATCACACTGCCTGCCTGGGACCTGCTGTCCTTCTGTGACTTTCTCGCCGGTTAGCGCCATTCAGCGCAACGAACTAAAGACACTAAGACACTACCGGACGCCATCTGATGACGTCAGACGCCTTTGTGCACGTGTCAGGAAGTGAAGGAGCTCAACGGAGACCACGGTGATAACTACAGACGCTGGGAGTGATCTCCATCAGCGAGTTGATCCAGGAGAGTCCCTGCTACTGCTGAGTGATCTCCAACGGCGAGCTGATCCATGCGAACCTCTGCCACTGACGAACAGCTGTCTACAGATGGGTAACATGTCCCAAACATGTCATGCTTTGTGATTTTTTACTAGATGTACGTGCAATACTCACCCTTTTTAAATATAAATTGAATTTCTTAATATACTACACCATGAGGTTTTTCTTTGCGCTGTTCTCTTTTCCTTGTCTCCAGATACAATTACCTTGGTCCACAGACTAATTGCAAACAACAGGACTATAGGTACCTAAAGTACATTTGCCCACATACAGGGTGGAATGATTTTGATGTTCAAAATCGGATGTAATGAAATACAGGAAACAATCATCTTACTGTAGAAACAAAGGAGCAGTCGGTTGCTGTATTTTATGTCTGAACAAAATAACTTCTTTCCATACACTAAAAGACCCCTGAAATGAGCTGAATCTGCTGTGAACGTTTGCTTGGGGTTTCCAGCGCTGGTGTTCCTCTCATTCCTTCATTATGTGTGTGTGGAGGAAAGGCAGAGTTCTGTCTGGAGCACATCTTGTTACATGTGAGCACATTGATGGTGCGTCTCCGCTCAGCAGCTTGTGACTGGTGCAACATGCTTATAGGTGTCCCCACTACACATGGTCCTTACTGCTCGCTAGTTGCTACCCCTACCCCAGTTAAGACATGGAACTACTGTAGGAAGCAAAGTCAACGAAATGCAGAGGAGGAACCTCGTAGAGTTAGACCGTTAAGTGGGAGAATCTAGTTCAAGATAAAAGGATCAGTTACATCTGATCTGAGGGACAGGGGTCCTGAATTAGCTGGAGACCATGGACAGGCAGAAATGCCTTGTACTACTGTCAGATGTGTGGGGTGGAGCACAAACTATTCCCAATGGATCACGCACTAAGTACAGTCAAAACTGGAAGTAATCCAGGGTTGTTTTCTTTAACCTTTTAGGTGCCCATAGAGTGTTCTGAGAACAGCACCGAGGACAAAAACAACTTGTTATTCACTAAATTATATTTCACGTGATAAAAGTATGTTTGGCGTATGATTAAAAAAAAACTTTGGGAAGTTACTTTTCTAGTGCTTGCGTTGCCTCATGATCCCTCCACCACTTAATGGGTAAGTGTCCTGAGTCACTATCTGTGTTGTAGAAGATAAGTGAAATTACAAGGCCAGTGTGGGGGGAGAGGGGGTGGGATGGGGGGGGGGGGGGGGGAGGGAACGAAGACACAACATTAATTTAACTTCAACTATTTAACAACTGTGGAGAAATGTTGCTTTAGCTCCTGCAATATTCAGGGAAATGCAGCATTTAGAATTAAAGAGACCAAAGCTAATCCGAGATGCAAGTCTAACGGGGACAGATATATTTTATAAATGCTAGAAATGGAGAAGCAGCAGGGCTTGAAAAAAACAGAGCTTACCTTCACCAGTCCACTAATATTGTCACTAATATTGTCACTTGCCCGCAGTGCTGCAATGATAACAGCACCTGTGGCAGAGCTGTCAATCACAGCTGTACCTCTGAAAGCAGCACCCCACAATGCTTTGCATAGCGCTGTACCACTAATGCTGCCTTTATACACCTGACATGGTCCTCCCCCCACTGAGCCTTGCCACCAAACGTTGCATTGCCAACCTGAGGAAGAGAGAGAACTCTGGAAAGCTTGTCTTATACTGTAATTTCAATTGTTAGACCAAATAAAAAGGTATCCCCTAATACTGAAGTACTTATTTATTCTGCACTATCAAACTGGATTAACAGGGCTACTTCTACTTAATTCAAAAATTGTTTCCACAGGTCATCCCTCATTTTTCGCTTGTTGCGGAGTAGCTTTTTTGAGCGCTCCTGAATAATTCAGTGCTTAAAGCTGCAGTTCAGTCAATATCCTGCATGTGTTTTTTTTTTTAATAAATCAGTTCTGTAGTAAGAAAAAATACTTTTAGCATTTTCTGTTTTTAAAAAACAACTTTGAAAGACCAATTTTCTTGTATTCTATTTTAACAGCCATTTGCTAAGGCACTGCCCCTTCATGTCCTGTCACAAGCTCTGGCACACCCCTTTGTCAGCCCTGCTCTCCCTCTTGCACATGTCAGTGCAGGAGTGCTCATGAATATTCATAAGCTTCCACTGACTGACAGAAGCAGATGAAAAACATATGCCATATCTAAAGATGTTGCCAAATTTTGCCGATCAATACATGGAGAACGAATTGACTGGCAGCTATACAGTTCTTTAGGTAATTAGAGATTGCCCACATGAAGCTATTGAATTAAAAAAATAAATAAATTTAAAAAAAGACTGAACTGCAGCTTTAAACACTTCAGTGCTGAATTGCTCTGAAGCAAAATTAGGGGCCTCTACAGCAGGATATACTGGATCTAATCCCTTCCCAGTTAGGCCACATCCATAGTGTGAGCGACCGCAGCACGAACAACAGACCGCACCTCTATGAGGCAGGCCATAGAGCACGCGATGGCGCGGCAGTGTTCTCAGCCGACAAAAAAATGAGATTTTGTCGCATGATGGTCGGGTCACGTGAACGGTTCAGCCAATGAGGGCGAACCAGTCTCGTAATGTCATCCCTGTCGCTGTGGATCTCAGGCCACAGATTGCTCGGCCGACAGGCGTGTTTGACGTCATGCGCTCTGCCGCGCACGCACCCACTATATCCGAGGCCTTGCGTCTCAACCTGGGTGAGTCACTTTTTGACTGTGTGCTTCCCAGAACTGCAATCTCTCTTCAGAATGAAACAGCCTCTCACAAGGTGTACACAAGGGCAGCACAATCTAAAAGTCTGAACTTCTTCATATCACCAACAAAACTAAAATCCAGTAGCTGAGCCCAAATAACATACATTTTATTGTAATCATAGTCATACAGGTCAACATATGAAATATTGTGAAATATCTCTTTATATTCCATTGACTTGCTTTAGGCCAAAGGGTTGTTCTGTTCATTGAGAAAGTTGACTAGTACTTATTTGAACAAATTCTGAGTCTCCTCCATAAATAGGCAGGCTTGGTCGTTATAACCATACTGTAGTAACAATGCAACATATTTTACAGAAACAAGAATTTTATCAATATCTTCTGGCTGAAAAACATGTGCAGAAAACAGCATCAGATTGGATTTTTGTTCTTTAATAAATCTGGTGCTGTCGTTGTGAATACTCCCCTAGGTCAAATGAAATATGCATATAAACCCCATGCACTCTCCTATTGGCCAACATCTGAAACCTTTGTGGACCTTTGAGATGAAAGATTTCACATGTCTTACATTCACTTGTATTGGAATGAGTGGGTTATTCCCAGTGAGACAGCAGAAAGAAGTGACATTTTACAGCTAAATAGGTATCTCCTTTATAAAAAGGGAGAGTTGACTGTTATGACCTTTAATATATACAAGACAATAAGACTGCAGCTAGGTCGACCAACTGGCCTTAAGCCCAGTTGCTAAACTCTGTCCGTGTGTGGAATCTTGGGGTTGTCTTTGACTGTGACTTGACCCTTGAACATCAGGTGTCAGCCGTGATCAAATCTCCATTCTTCCACCTAAGGAATATAGCCAGGATTAAGCACTTGATCCTCAAAGAGGCTCTTACCACACTTGTCCATGCCTTTGTGTCCTCAGACCTGGACTACTGCAATGCACTCTACCAGGGTCTTTTGGAAACAGAGCTGCAGCCCCTGCAGATGGAGCAGAGTGCTCCAACCAGGTTCTTAACTAACCAGACAGTTCTTGCCACATGACTCCTGTTCTCCATTCTCAGCACTGCCTGACCAGGGTCGTAGGTATCTGAAAGAGTTTCTAGTTCCCTACACTCCCATTCGTTCACTTGGATCTGCAGATGAAGGACTCCTAACACTTGCCAGAAGGTCCTTGACTTCTATTGGGGCCCGAGAGTTTAGCCACTTTGCTCCCACTCTCTGGAACAGTCTGCCTCGTACAGTTCGAGAGGCCCTCTCTCTGGAAAAAAATTAAAACAGGCTCAAGACCTACCTGTTTACTCAGGTATTTAATTATTCAACCACAAACTTTTTGGCATTTAATAATCACAGTACCCAATCTTTATTCTTTCTTCCCTTGTATGGTTTCTCTTTAATAACCTTAAATATTTTCCTCTTTTTTTTCCTTTTTGTAACTGAAGTTCTTTAAGTCCCATTGGGAGAAATGCGCAATATAAATACAGTTATTATTAATATATACTGATCCAGATGCAGAAAAAAGCCACTATACATAAAGACACAACCATGGAACAAAATACATGTCATTTTCTTTAAGAAACAGATTTATATAACAACATATTTGCTTTTGCTGAAAGAAGTTGGCCAGTTTCAAACTGACCTATTCATTACCACAGGGGCCTACAATACATAGCAAAGTGTCACTGGGTCTCAGATTTATCACACAATCAAATAAATGTACTTTACTCCAGTTCATTCTATAAATCAAGGGTGCGCAAACTTGGGGCGCAAGATTGTCCAGGGTGGGGAGGAGGGCGCGACATTGCAGAGGCCACGCGCGCTTTCCAAGGCATTTAAATTAAATGCTGGGGAATCGTGTGAGCCATCTGCAAACTCCTTTACCTTGTCTTCGGTGACACGTCGCCATGGCAACGCGACGTCACGTGACCTCGACGCGTCATTTGACGCCGAAGACAAGGTAAGGAGGGGGGCACGAGCCGGGGGGAGAGCAGGCAGGGGGGCGCAGACTGAAAAGTTTGTGCACCCCTGCTATAACTCACATTGTGCTGCGAGATGCTGTGATTTTGGGAGGGTGTCCGGTATAAATAGGGAGAGTTAGCTCGTCTGTGACAACGAAGGAGTTCAATGATCACCTTCATTTACATCGCTACATTTTTTACTTCCTGAACTCAGAGCTGTCTATGTATAGATGTAGAGAGAGGTTTGTTTGGATGCATTGCATTGTTTGGAGCAGAGCTGCGGTGTGTGTTAGGCACGTTCTATAGTGCCAGGCGCGTGCTACGCCGTGCGTGCGAATTTTTAGTTGGCTAACGTCAGTCAGCCTTTCTATAGAAGGGCCGCGCGCGCACGGCAGGGAGAGGGGAGCCGACAGACAGCGGCGAAGATGAAGAAATGCATCTTTTCGCGCCGCTGCCTGCGCTCAAATGTATGTATGTGTGTGTATGTGTGTATGTATGTATGCATGTATGCGTGGATATGTGTTTGTATGGATGTGTGTGTGTCTGTGTGCGTGGTTGCGTGCGTAAATAACTGCAGAAGGTAAAAAAATATTTATTAAAGTTTTTTTTCTTTAAAAAAAATCTTATCTAGGACTTACTTTCACTCACACAACCCATGCACACACATATACTCACACATACACACACATATACCTAACCTGCAGCTCCCGGCACTATATACACGAAAAGCATGCGGCATGTGCACGCGCGTTCGCATAGGAACGCACGACCGCATGCTGTATATTACAGCCCCAAGGCAGTTTCTGACATTTGATGCACTATGTTAGACTAACTCCGCTTCAGATAGGGAGGATTTTTGGTTCAAATAAAAGGCAAAAAGAATGGCACCGAGAGACGCAGACTGTGATACATCTCATTATGATCTGTGCACCGTGTACCTCCTCCTCAACTCCTCCTACTCACACTCCCCAAAGTGCAGATTGGAGAATAATGCTTTGATATACAGTAGAGGTGCAGCATGAAAAAGACACACGTTAATCCTGTTCTATGTCTTCGGACATGTCAACTCTCACTGATTTGGAGTCAGTCCCACCGGTTTTTAGCAGCAGCGGTGGTCTCATACACGTTAGTGGAGTTTAGCTGCCAAAACAAAATCAGTATTTTTTCATAAAAATGCATTTTTGTTTGTGTCCAGAACACCAAAATGTAACTGATTTTGATGACATCCCTGTGCATTTCTCCAATAGATTGGGAGTTCTTCAGTGGAAAATAATCCCCGCTCACGCCTGGGACTTCTGCCCCCAAAAATAATATGGACAGTGCTACGTAACACCAAGTTAAACAAAGTAATGTTATCATTAAAATAACTGAGTATATTGTATTTATTATTCACACTGTATACAATTCCAAACAATTCGGACATCAAATAATTCATTTTTTTTTTTTTAAACCTCAAAGAAGGGATGGATCAAAAACATGACCTGACCCAAGAGGTCAAAGGGTTATATCTCTCTATCCTGTTTCCCTGCAGAGGGAGCTGGTTCAAAGCATGTGTAAATGTGAGGGGCACGACCTCCAATCAGGTGCAGACAGCGGGAGCCTGGTGCACTTAAAGCATGAAACCATCCTAATGACCAAGGTTGTTTGGGGGAAGAGCCAGGTTTCGTGTAAGTAATGTAATGTCAGCAACACTCCGTAAATCACACAATCGCTTCCATCACAATAATAACCAGGCCGTTGTGCCATCCTGTGCGGCTATGTCTGGGACACACTACAATAATATCAGAGGGGGGTTTGAATTTGAAAGGTCCAACCAATGCATCAAAAAGAAAAGCATTTCAGGAAACCACAGGAATTGTTATTTTGTAACATCATCTTTAGAAATAATTGTGTAGACTTTTAATCAAGCAACAGCCAAACACTGCAATTGTCCGGAGTGCATGTGACCGCGCTCGGGGACCGACGTACTTAAAGTTTATTACAATTGAGAGTTTTTTTATTTTCCATTAATATTTAGTGAACATTTGGAAAGCGATATATATATATATATGTACAACAAAAAGCAGCAGCCAGCACTCCAAGCAACAAATGTAAAGTCAACGTGCATGCTCCATAGAAATCAATATAGAAACCCTGTCTTCCCATAAGAGAAGGCACAAAAGCAGCAGCACTCAGATATAGCAAAAAGACATGTTACATGCACCTATAAACCCAACATTTCGGTCCTGGTAGGACTGAGGAAGGACCGAAACGTTGGGTTTATAGTGTGCTGTTTTCACTCTAATACATGTCTTTTGCTATATCTGAGGGTTGCGCTTTTGTGGCCTTCTCTTATGGGAAGACAGGGTTTTTATATTAGAATATATTATAGATATATATATATAGAATAATATATATATATAATATATATATCTATATATATATATAATATATATATATATATATATATAAAATATACACACATATACATCTTTACAAATACTACAAATAAATTAAAATATGTACCTTTATTCTTTGTCCTCAAAGCATGCTTCTCAATATATCAAAAATTAGACTCCGTTTCAGTTCATTTATCAAAGTTTCCTGCGGCAGAACCAGGGCAACAAACTTGACCGAACTAATTAAGTAAAAACATTCACATTGAAATCAATGGGATTTTTCCCTTTGATCAACCACACAGTATTCCTGCACCAGTTTTGCCTACATGAGAATTGAATAAGTGACTCACAATTTGTAAAAACGGCAGTGAGAATTCTTCCTCAGATCTATCAAAGGTAAAAATCCCATTGATTTGAATGGAAATATTTTTCCTTGGTGCACTTAGTGCAGCTTACTTGCCCTGGTTTTGAAGCTGGCAATAAAAGGGTCATTTTATTAGCCACCACTTCCATGATCGTCTCTTGCTTGAAGTGACTTAAATCATTGTAAAGTCATTGTATGCTTACACTGGTGCCGCACCCACACACCCCGCAGTCCCAGATACTGCTGTTGTAACTTATTTAAATAGAAGGCATTTTTGCCTCTCTCCAAAGATGGCCTCCGGGCAGCTTCCTACATATGAGCTAATGGAAATGGTGACATCAATGGTCACAGATGCTGACTGCCTTGTATCTAACTTCCTGTCTGTGGCCATTTTGAGATCCAGAATGCGCTGCTACATTAGAGGAGAATCTCTTTAACAGGTGGTAAGACACTGCCAATCCCGCACCGAGTGACTCCCCGACTAAAGAAAGGAAGTAATGGAGCAGCAAAGGTCATTGGTTTGAGTGCAAAAAGAGGTTGATATCTCTGCATTCTCTATTGGGGGATATTGCATGTGCTCTTTTAGTATTAACACCTAAACTGCTTGTGGAAAGAGCAACACATTCCAGTCCTTCCAACAGCCAATTCAGATAATTAAAGCATCAGTTCCTCCTACATTGGTTTTTTTTAACCCCCATCTATTTTTACAGGGTGGGAACCAGAGGTCTCTTTGAACCAAACACCACTATTTTCAGCTCTGGGGACACCTCCAGTGCCCGTGATACTTAACAGTGAAGTTACCCTTAGGGTAAACAAAATGGCTCCCAAATCTTGGGTCAATAGGAAGATGCAACAGCATCAGTTTTGGCTTCCTATTGGATGTCCATTTAAACCCCGTTTAAAAAAACAGGAAGTAATGCCGGTAACTTCACCAGTAAGTATCTCTGTAGCCAAGGGGTTCCCAGAGCTGAAAACAGTGCGGTTCAATATATTAAAAGATTGATCAGAAAGATCAAGAAAAGACCCTCCAAAGATGCACTCTATGATAATAGTGTACTGATATGTGACTTATTCAGCCAGCTTATGTTCTCTCTAGAGTAGGGTCCGTTTTAAAATCACAAAACAATAACATTTTATTACATCCAAAAAATTGTGTGACACTATGAAAAAAATATATATAAAAATCTTAAAATCCCCGTAACGGAGCAGTAGAAATTCTCTTTGGTATAGCGACCATATTTTGACCATATAGGTTTTAGCTCAATTTCTACTTCGACATCCAAATAGGTATTACATCCAATTGTATATCATTTGTTAACTCTTTGTGACACTAGGTATATGACTGCTTGTCTATAGTTATTAGTCCATATAATTAGACCATAAATATTAAATTTTGACACAAATAGACTGTTTTCACAGTCACAATATGTTAACACTTATATTAGGGACTTGCTTGTGTGTCTGAATATGTGGTGGGTATAAAGACATATATAGTACCCAGTGTCTCTGCAAATTATGTACAGATTCTGCCACAATAGGTCAGGATAGTAAATCAAATACATATAAGCCTTATAGCAATAATTAGCGTCTCCCATATAAAGATTCTTGCCTATAAGTGATATAACATTGTTTTCATAGATGGATATTCATCTGTGGCTCTTAATATATTCGGAGCACATTTAATCACAGTGTAGACATCCACAATTATATTGTGTTGTAATTCCACAGTAAGAAATTGTGATTCTGCCTCGGCGGGTCAGAATAAACCGTGGCTGTTTATGCAATGTATTAGTCACTTGTTCTCTCTTCATCTCTCGGTAGTTTATACAGTGCGGTTCAGCAGGAACTGCCGCTTCCAATCATAAACAAATAAAT
The DNA here is from genome assembly GCA_036426205.1 of Ascaphus truei. NCBI lineage: Eukaryota > Metazoa > Chordata > Amphibia > Anura > Ascaphidae > Ascaphus > Ascaphus truei. The sequence continues at coordinate 62,507 of WSYH01002825.1, read as the reverse complement.
GGAGGTTAGTTAGAGTGACATAAAAATCACTCTTGGTTTAAGTAGAAGTTCATATTTAATAAAATGCATGTATTGAAACAGCATTCTCTGTGCTATAACTGCTTATTCTATAGGCCTCCAACAAGTGCCGATTGTTTGAATTCTCTTGCTGTTTTTGTGGCCATACTGGAATAATCCTATAAACTGTGCCCTAAAGATTCTATGCCCAGCAATGTAACATTTGTATAAATGGTTACATAAGCCAGATGTGACCTTGCACTACATGATTCAGCCAAGGACTGTCCCTCGGGGCAGGGTTGCCATCAATATATTGTTATTATGGCACAGAACACAGTAGATTTAGACTTGCAAATACAAATATCAAAATGCTATTTGTATTTTATTCCTAAATGGACTTATTAAAATGTAAGATAACCCTTCATGTGGAGTCTACACTTAAATATATAAATAGCACAAACGAGACAAAAAAAAAAGTCTCAAAAACGAGCACTAGAAAAGTAACAAACTTTAATGTCATCAATTATAACAGGTTAAAAACATATAAAACCAAACAGGGGAAGACAGAACCCTAAATAAACACAGCGTGCGTAAACACCCGTAGTAAAGGTTGGTGCCAAAAAATATGTTGTGCAAACCTAAGGAAAAATAATATTTTCCTAGGTACGCAAGACTGGCCGGTCATCAATGTACAGTAATCAGAAGAACCTGAGAAAGACATAGATCAAGATGCTAATATCTCAACACATACAGTATACACCACACATGCCATAAAGAGAGGTAGAAAAAGTAACAGGCACATGGAAAAATAAATGCGTATAAGCCGATGTGGAGGAGACAAAAGTCTCAATTGCAATAGGTCAAGGGAAGTCCCTGAATTGCTATAGAGCAGTGGATAAGGTACAATTGTATGCAGTGAGTCCAAAGCTTAAAGCTGCAGTTCAGTCAATATCCTGCATGTGTGTTTTTTTAATAAATCAGTTCTGTAGTAAGAAAAAATACTTTTAGCATTTTCTGTTTTTAAAAAAACAACTTTGAAAGACCAATTTTCTTGTATTCTATTTTAACAGCCATTTGCTAAGGCACTGCCCCTTCATGTCCTGTCACAAGCCCTGGCACACCCCTCTCTCAGCCCTGCCCTCCCTCTAGCACATGTCAGTGCAGGAGTGCTCATGAATATTCATGAGCTTCCACTGACAGACAAGCAGAATATAAACAGATCCCTTCACTAATTATGTCACCAAATTTCGACCTATCAATACATGGAGAACGAATTGACCTGCAGCTATACTGTTCTTTAGGTAATTAGAGATTACCCACATGAAACTATTGAAGTAAAAAAATAAATTAAAAAAAAAAAAAAAAAGACTGAACTGCAGCTTTAAGCAAAACTTCATGTTGTTACTAGGAGAAAAAAGAAACAATGTTCATCCCCACAGGGAAGCCCTGAGTATACAGGAGAGAGGATTGTATAGTATCTCCATATATACTTATCCGCTGTGTAGTGAAAGTGATGAAGAGTCCTCAGGTCCGCACAGCAATAAAGCACTTCATAATGTGTCTGGGTCACCGCCGTTAGCTCCCCCTCTACACGTGTTTCGCCACGCAGCTTCTCAGTGAGGAAAAATTATATTTAAAAAAAAGTGATGTGGGTGTGAAGGTTCATTATACATTATTTCTAACTAAGCAAATTACATTGAGAAATAAACTTTTTTTTTTTTTTTAATCCACAGCCCCTTTAATCATTCCGAAGAGATCATTACAACTCCCTCTGGCCATTACCCTTCTCGCTGGCAGGCGTCCGGCAGTAGCTGAGCTCCCCGTTACAGCAGTTAGCTCGATCATCCCCTAGAACAGGGGTGCGCAAACTTTTTACACCGAGCCCCCCTTTTCATCCATGATATTAGTTGCCCCCCATCCCCCGATTGATGTAATCTAAATCACATGACTTTTTTTATTAATCGGTATAACATTTTTTAAAACAGTAAAACATGACAAATGTTATAGGTTTGTTTTTAAATAAATCAGCATAGTAGTATAAAATAATACTGACTGCAATTTTTTACTCCCTCCCCCTCATCCTCTCTCTGATCCTCTCTCTCCCCCTTCTCATTTCCTCTCTCCACCTCCTCCCTCCTTATCATCTCTCATCATCCCTCTCTCCTCTTCCTGCCTCCTCCTCCTCATCATCTCTCCTCCTCATCATCATCTCTCCTCCTCATCGTCTCTCCTCCTCAACATCATCTGTCCTCCTCAACATCTCTCCTCCTCAACATCTCTCCTCCTCATCCCTCCTCATCTCTCCTCATTAGCTCTCTCCCATTCCTCCAGCTCTCCGCCCTCCGCTCTCACCCCCTCCTTCATGCCTACCTGTGGAACAGTGGTGATAGAGGCGGGTGGTGGGAGATGATAAAGGCGGTGGCTGTAGGGAGTTAAACAGAGGAGAAGCCGGCAGAGGAGTTAGGAGTTGCCCGGAAGCACAGCAGGACGGTCGGGGAGGAGCTCGCTGTAGCAGCATAGACCCCTGAAGAAAAACTTCTGTGTTGGACCGCTTGAGTGCGCTCCTCCCCAGCCGCCCTGCTGTCCCTCCGTGCAACTCCTAACTCCTGTGCTTAATTCTCCACTGCCGTTATCATCTCCTCCACCTGCCTCTATAACCACCCTGCTTCACTCTGCGCCCCCCCCCTACAAAATCCCCAGGTGTCCCACCCCCCCACCCAGTTTGCACCCCCCTTCCCCAGACCCCGGGACCTTACCTCCCCCCCCCCCCCCCCCCAACAGGTCAGCTTTTCAGGATATTCCTGACTCAGCACAGGTCGATCAATCAGTCCCTGCTTCAGCACAGGTGGCTCAATCAGAGACTCAGTCATCTACTGAGACTCTGTTTGAGCCACCTGTGCTGAAGCTTGGATATCCTGAAAACCTGACCTGCTGGGGGGGGGGGGG
>WSYH01002825.1:0-44479 GCA_036426205.1 Ascaphus truei | reverse complement strand
TCCACAGCATACCCACATGCCCCACCCCCCCCCCCCCCCCCAGCATGCCCACAACTGCCACCAATCCCCAGGAGCCCACACTGCCCCATCCCCAACATACCCACACTGCCCCATCCCCAGCATGCCCACACTGCCCCATCACGCAGCCCACACTGCGCCATCCCCAGCATACCCACACTGCCCCATCCCCGCATACCCCCAACTGCCCATCCCAGCAGCACACCCACACTGCCCCATCCCCAACATACCACACTGTCCCACCCCACAGCCCACACTCACCTCCCCAGCAGCCACATGCCCCACTCCAACATACCACACTGTCCATCCCCGAGCTCCCACACTTCTCATCCCCGAGCCCACACGCCCCTCCCCACAGCCCACATTGCCCATCACCAGCATTCCCACCACTGCTCCATCCCGCAGCCACACTGCCCTCCCCAGCATTCCCCACACTGCCCAATGCCCAGCAGCCCACACTGCCCATACCCGCGCAGCCCACAATGCCCCCTCCCAGCAGCCCACATGCCCATCCCCAGCAGCCAAACAGCCCCATCCCCAGCGCCCCACTGCCTCCCCACATACCCACACTGTCCCTCCCCAGCATGCCCACACTGCCCATCCCCCACGCCCAGCCCAACACTGCCCCATCCCACCCAGCCATCAGCCCACACTGCCCATCCCCAGGAAGCCCACATGGCCCCAGCCCAGCAGCCCACACTGCCCCATTCCCAGCACCCACACAGCCCCATCCCCAGCGCCCACACTGCCCCATCCTCAGCAGCCCACATTCGCCCCATCCCCAGCAGAGGCCACACCTGCCTCATCCCCGCAGCCCACACCACCCCCATCCCCAGCAGCCACACATGCCCCATCCCCAGCAGCCCACACTGCCTCACCCCAGCAGCCCAACACTACCCCATCCCCAGCAAGCCCACAATGCACCATCCCCAGCAGCCACCCACTGCCATCCCCAGCAGCCCACACTGCCCCATCCCCAACAACCCACACTTTCCCATCCCCAGAATGCCCACATGCCCAATCCCCAGCAGCCACACTCGCCCCATCCCCAGCAACCCACACTGCCCCATCCCAGCAAGCCCCACACGTGCCCATACCCCAGAATACCCACACTGCCCCATCCCCAGGCATCACACACCCTGCCCATCCCAACACTACCCACACTGACCCACCCCAACATACCCCACTGCCCCATCCCACAAGCCCACACCCACCAGCATCCCCCACTGCCCATCCAGCAGCCCAACTGCCCCATCCCAGCATCCCACACTGCCATCCCCAGCATGCCCACACTGCCCCATCCACAAGCATGCCACCACACTGCCCCCATCCCCAGCATGCCCACACTGCCCCATCCCCGCACCACCACTGCCCATCCCCAGAGCCCCACACTGCCCCATCCCCAGCATACCCACACTGCCCATCCCCAGCAGCCCACCACATGCCCCATACCCAGCATACCCACCATGCCCCCATCCCAGCAGCCCCACTGCCTCATCACCCAGCAAGCCCACTGCCCCATCCCCAGCAGCCCACATGCCCCATCCCCAGCAGCCCACCTGCCCCATCACCAGCAACCCACACTGCCCCATCCCCAGAGCAGCCCACACTGCACCAACATCCCAGCATCCCACACGCCCCCATCCCCAGCAGCCACACTGCCCCAGCCCAGCATCCACAACTTGCCCCATCCCCAGCCCCACAATGCCCCATCCCCAGCAGCCCACACTGCCCCCCCACCCCCAGCATACACCCACACTGCCCCATCCCAGCAGCCCACACTGCCCCATCCCAGCAGCCCACCATGCCCCATGCCCAGCAATACCCACACTGCCCCATCCCGCAGCCCACATGCCCCATCTCCATCAGACACACAACTGCCCCATCCCCAGCAGCACACTGCCCATCCCAGCAGCCCACATGCCCATACCCAGCATCCCACACTGCCCCATCCCCACACCCACACGCCCCATCCCCGCAGCCCACACTGCCCACCTCCCCAGCAGCCCACATGCCCCATCCCCCAGCATCCCACACGCCCCTCCCCAGCAGCCCACACTGCCCCATCCCCAGCAGCCACAACACTGCCCCCCATCCCAGCATCCCACACTGCGCCCATCCCCAGCCAGCCCACAACTGCCCCTACCCAGCACGCCCACACTGGCATCCCCAAGCATCCCACACAGCCCCCATCCCAGCAGCCCACTGCCCATGCCCACAGCCACACTGCACTCCCCAGCAACACGCCCCATCCCCGCGCCCACGCATACCCATCCCAGCAGCCCAGCAATTCCCCATCCCCAGCAGCCCACACTGCCCCCATCCCCAGGCAGCCACATGCCCATCCCCAGCAGCCCACACTGCCCCATCCGCCCCGACCCATCCCCAGCAGCCCACACTGCCCCATCCCCAGCATAGATGCCCACACTGCCTCATGCCCAGCATACCCCAACACATGCCCCATACCCAGCAGCCCACACTGCCCATCCCCAGCAGCCCACACTGCCCCATCCCCAGCATACCCACATGCCACCCACATCCCACACCCCATCCCCATACCACACTACCCCATCCCCAGCATCCACACATACCCCATCCCAGCCCACACTAGCCCCATCCCAGCATCCACACTGCACCCCACCCCAGATTCCCACACTGCCCCATCCCCAGCATTCCCACACTGCCCCATCCCCAGCAGCCACACTGCCCCATGCCCTGCCCCATCCCCCGCAGCCCACACTGCCCCATCCCCAGCAGCCCACACTGCCTCATCCCAAGCAGCCCACACTGCCCCATCCCCAAGCCCACACTGCCCCATCCCAGCAGCCCACACCCCATCCCAGAGCCAACAATGCATCCCCAGAAGCCCACACTGCCCCATCCCCAGCAGCCCACACTGCCCCATCCCAGCAGCCAACATGCCCCATCCCCAGAAGCCCACACTGCCCCATCCCAGCAGCCCACACTATCCCATCCCCAGCATTCCCAAACGAACCCATACCCTCATACCCACACTACCCCATCCCCCGCAGCCCACACTGCCCCATCCTCAGCATCCCACACTGCCCCATCCCCAGCAGCCCACACTGCCCCATCCCCAGCAGCCCACACTGCCCCACCCCAGCAGCCCACACTGCTCCATCCCCAGCAGCCCACACTGCCCAATTCAGGCATTCCCACACTGCCTCATCCCCGGCATCCCACACTGCCCCATCCCCAGCATCCCACACTGCCCCATCCCCAGCAGCCCACACTGCCCCATATCCCCAGCAGCCCACACTGCCTCATCCCCAGCAGCTCACACTGCCTCATCCCCAGCAACCCACACTGCCCCATCCTCAGCAGCCCACACTGCCCCATCCCCAGCATCCCACACTGCCCCATCCCCAGCAGCCCACACTGCCTCATCCCCAGCAGTCACACTGCCTCATCCCCAGCATCCCACACTGCCCCATGCCCAGCAGCCCACACTGCCCCATGCCCAGCATGCCCACACTGCCCCATCCAGCATTCCCACCCCAGCACTCCCCACAGCCCCATCCCCGGCATCCCACACTGCCCCATCCCCGGCATCCCACACTGCCCCATCCCCAGCAGCCCACACTGCCCCATCCTCAGCAGCCCACACTGCCCATCCCAGCATACCCACACTGCATCATGCCCAGCATTCCCACACTGCCCCATCCCCAGCAGCCCACAGTGCCCCATGCCCAGCAGCCCACACTGCCCATCCCCAGCCTACCGACACTGCCCATCCCAGCATGCCACACTGCCCCATCCACAGATGCCCACACTGCCCCATGCCAGCATACCACACTGTCCCATCCCCAGCAGCCGACACTGCCCATCCCCAGCATGCCCACACTGCCCCATGCCCAGCATACCCACACTGCCCCATCCCCAGCAGCCCACACTGCCCCATCCCCAGCATTCCCACACTTCCCCATCCCCAGCATTCCCACACTGCCCCATGCCCAGCAGCCCAAGCTGCCCCATGCCCTGCCCCGCCCACACTGCCCCATCCCCAGCAGCCCACACTTCCCCATCCCCAGCAGCCCACACATGCCCCATCCCCAGAGCCCACACTGCCCCATCCCAGCATGCCCACACTGACCATCCCAGCATCCCACCACTGCCCATCCCCAGCAGCCCATGCCCCATCCCCAGCAGCCCACACTGCTCATCCCAGCAGCCCCAACGACCCATCCCCAGCATAACCACAACTGCCCCATCCCCAGCAACACACACTGCCCATCCCCAGCAAACCACACGCCCCATCCCAGCAGCCACCACTGCCCCATCCCAGCATCCACAATGCCCATCCCAGCAGCCCACACTGCCCATCCCAGCAGCCAACACTGCCCCCATCCCCAACATACCCACACTGCCCCATCCCCAGCAGCCCCACCACTGCCCCATCCCAGCAGCACACATGCCCATTCCCAGCAGCCCACACTGCCCATCCCCAGCAGCCCACACTGCCCATCCCAGCAACGGAACACTGCCCCAATCCCACAAACCCACACTACCCCATCCCCAGAATACCCACACTGCCCCATCCCAGCATGCCCACACTGCCCCATCCCCAGCCAAGCCCATCCGCATACCCACACTGCCCCATCCCCAGCATGCCCACACTGCCCCATCCCCAGCAGCCCACACTGCCCCATCCCCAACATACCCACACTGCCCCATCCCCCAGCATGCCCACACTGCCCCATTCCCAGCAGCCCACACTGCCCCATCCCCAGCATGACCCAAGACTGCCCCATCCCCAGCATACCCACACTGCCCACATCACCCAAGCAGCCCACACTGCCCCATCCCCAACATACCCACACTGTCCCATCCCCAGCAGCCCCACACTGCCCCATCCCCAGCAGCCTACATTGCCCCATCTCCAACATACCCACACTGTCCCATCCCCAGCAGCCCACACTGTCTCATCCCCAGCAGCCCACACTGCCCCATCCCCAGCAGCCCACACTGCCCCATCCCCAGCATTCCCACACGCTCCATCCCAGCAGCCCACAACTGCCATCCCCAGCATTCCCCACACTGACCCCATGCCCAGCGCCCACATGCCACATCCCCAGCAGCCCACATGCCCATCCCAGCAGCCCACACTGCCCCATCCCCAGCAGCCCACACTGCCCCTCCCAGCAGCCCACACCCCCATCCCCCAGCAGCCCACACTGCCCCCACTCCCTCCAGCAGCCCACACTGCCCTCCCCAGCAGCCACACGGCCTCATCCCCAGCAAGCCCACACATACCCCATCCCCCAGCAGCCCCACAATGGCCCCATCCCCAGCAGCCCACACTGCCTCATCCCCAGCAGCCCACACTACCCCATCCCAGCAGCCCACAATTGCCCCATCCCCAGCAGCCCACACGCCCCCTCCAGCAGCCCACATGCCCATCCCCAACATACCCACACTGTCCCATCCCCAGCATGCCCACACTGCCCCATCCCCAGCAGCCCCACTGCCCCATCCCCAGCAACCCACATGCCCATCCCAGCAACACACTGCCCCATCCCAGCATACCCCCACACTGCCCCATCCCCAGCATCCCACACTGCCCCATCCCCAACATACCCACACTGCCCCATCCCCAACATACCCACACTGCCCCATCCCCAGCAAGCCCACACTGCCCATCCACCAGCATCCCACACTGCCCCCATCCAGCATGCCCACACTGCCCCATCCCCAGCATCCCACACTGCCCATCCCCAGCATGCCCCACACTGCCCCATCCCCAGCAGCCCACACTGCCCCATCCCCAGCAACCCACACTGCCCCATCCCCAGCATCCCACACTGCCCCATCCCCAGCAGCCCACACTGACCTCCCAGATAACACACGCCCATCCCCCAGCAACCCCACACTGCCCATCCCCAGCATACCCAACATGCCCCATCCCCAGCAGCCCACACTGCCTAATCCCCAGCAGCCCACACGCCCATCCCCAGCAGCCCACACTGCCCCATCCCCAGCACCACACGCCCATCACGCCCCACTCCCCATCCCCAGCAGCCACACTGCCCCATCCCCAGCATCCCACACTGCCCCATCCCCAGCAGCCCACACTGCCCCATCCCCAGCATCCCACACATGCCCCATCCCCAGCAGCCCACCACTGCCCCATCCCCAGCACCCACACCACTGCCCCACCCAAGCAACCCACTGCCCCCATCACCAGCACCACAATGCCCCATCCCCAGCAGCCCACACTGCCCCATCAGCCAGCATCCCACACTGCCCCATCCCCAGACAGCCCAACATGCCCCATCCCAGCATCCCACACAGCCCCCATCCCCAGCAGCACCATGCCCATGCCAGCAGCCACACTGCCCCCATACCAGCAAGCCCCACTGCCCCATCCCCAGGCATGCCCCACACTTGCCCCATCCCCAGCAGCCCACACTGCCCCATCCCCAGCCGCCCACACTGGCCCACCACTCCCAGCATCCACACTGCCCCAGCCCCAGCAGCCCACAATGCCCCATCCCACAGCCCACACTGCCCCATCCCCAGCATTACCCACACTGCCCCATCCCCAGCAGCCCACACTGCCCCATCCCCAGCAGCCCACACTGCGCCATCCCCAGCATCCCACACAGCCCCATCCCCAGCAGCCACATTGCCCCATGCCCAGCAGCCCACACTGCCCCATCCCCAGCATCACACACTGCCCCATCCCCAGCAGCCCACGCTGACCCATCCCCAGCAGCCCACACTGCCCCATCCCCAGCAGCCCACACTGCCCCATCCCCAGCAGCCCACACTGCCCCATCCCCAGCACCCAACACACTGCCCCATGCCCAGCATCCCACAATGCCCCCATCCCCACAGCAGCACCCCCACCACTGCCCCATCCCCAGCATGCCCCACACTGGCCTCACCCAGCCATCCCACACTGCCCCATACCCAGCAGACCCACTGCCATCCCCAGCAGCCCACACTGCCCTCCCCAGCCCCACACTGCCCCATCCCCAGCATACCCACACTGCCCCATGCCCAGCCCATGCCCCACACTGCCCCATCCCAGAATCCCACACTGCCCCATTGCCAGCAGCCAACACTGCCCATCCACAGCTGCCCACAGCCTCATCCAGCAGCCCACATGCCCCATCTACCAGCATCCCCAATGCCCCATCCCAGCAGCCCACACTGCCCATCCCCAGCAGCACCACCACGCCCATGCCCAGATCCAACACTGCCCCATCCCCAGCAGACCACACTGCCCCATCCCCAGCGCAGCAACATGCCGCATCCCCAGCATCCCACACTGCCCCATCCCCAGCAGCCACACTGCCCCACGACCCGCAGCCCACACTGCCACATCCCAGCATCACACACATGCCCCATCCCAGCAGCCCACGCTGACCATCCCCAGCAAGCCAACACTGCCCCATCCCCAGCAAAGCACACACTGCCCCATAAAAGATAAGAAAAAAAGGGAAAAAGCAACACACAAACCTGTTCTTAAAAAAACCCGAAACCACAGAGCATTAGCGGAGCCAAAGAAGTACCAGCGCGTTCCATTCCTAAAGATTACTCCATTAGTTATCCCCAGGTCGAATACACACGTATCTTCATCAGCCAATAAAAAAACATACACCGCCTACTTCACTCCCCCTAACAGACCCGGAACACCGGTTCAGTGCCTGAGACATTGCTTCTTCTCCTACCTCGCATTCAACGATCAAGGATGCCCCCTTTATACCTCGCTCCAACCCGCCCCCTTAAAACCGTTCCACTCTTATATGCCCAACTACGATCAGTTTGCTTTCAAAGAACCCTTAAGCTTAAATGTCGCCAACGAAAACCAACTTCTCCTAACCATGGTAGATAACAAGAACTTAACTGACCTCAACCCACTAATCTAATTAGGCTCCCAAAGCCATCCCAATTTTTTTCATCCTTCTACGTTTGTATCCGAAACACTTTATTCTCCCCTATTCTCAAACTGTTTTACCATAGTTTCGCTGTATAATAAATCCCAGAATCTGCCTTAGACCCTGCAACGCCTATTTATAATACACCATACCCCACTACAACTCCTAACACAGCGGGAACGATAACCAATCGAGAATTTCTCTACCCGTCCAAAAAATTTTTAATTAGCTACAAAAACGAAGCGGAAATAACAAGGTCATATTTTCCCCTTTGTCCTAATTGTACCCTCCCAAAAACAATCATATTTACTGTACGTGATCCCCCATAATAACAGACAGACACTCATGTTGGGCATTTAACGTTTTTAATGTTATATACCTTTTGTTAATAACCCACTCCCAAACACCAAACATCCCGTATAAAATTAAACCAACGCCCCCGTCTAAAAATCCAAATCGGTAGAAAAACAAGCCCAACCGTCTTACAACAAAAGTACAAAACCCTTGACCCCCTGTTTCTTCCTCTCCTTGTCTTTTCGTTAATACCCCTCTCGCACTCTTTCATTTCCTTTTTCTTAACCTCCTTCCGCGTTGGGCGCTACTCTTTTTCTCTTCTTCTTCTTTCCTTGTGTCCACCTCTTAGATTACTTTCTTTGCCGTCATACTATAACTGTTATCTGGTTTTGAACTTACGTTACCTCTCCTCGGCCCAGGCTATATTTCCAACGCAATAATCTTAGTGTCATCCTATACTACTTACTTGCGGACTGTATCTCTGCTCAAAATACATCTGATCCCCATCACAGAAAAAGTTATGTTAGTAGTCTAATTAACACCTCTACCCCTAAGTACTCTTGGATAGAGTCGGCGGTGTGGCTGTGACACAATGCCCACCAAAAAAGAACCCCAATACTAACAGCATGAAAATTTTTTTGTCCGATCCACGTATCTACCCCTCGGCAAGTAAAACAAATCCATCACACCTATATGGTATATATCCATAAATTAAGCCTCATTCTGTTATATAACTTCCCTTAACTCTATCCTTATATCTAATTATAGCAGAATACCTAGTTATGCGGCCGTATCTAATCCTCACAACATAAGGTTTAATTATGCTGCCTAAAGACCAGAAAGTTCCGTATCTCCAACTAACCAAATTTTTCACGCGATCCAACTCAAAAATACTATTATATCATACCTACTTATTTAAATATAAATCAAAACACGCACCCCCACGAAGTACATCACTTAACGTATCACAAAAGAAAGATAAACAACCCAGAATAAAACAGAACTCAAAAAAAAAATAACACAACAAAAATACACGATAAAAACAATAACACTGCCCCATCCCCAGCAGCCCACACTGCCCCATGCCCAGCATCCCACACTGCCCCATCCCCAGCAGCCCACACTGCCCCATCCCCAGCATGCCCACACTGCCTCATGCCCAGCATACCCACACTGCCCCATACCCAGCAGCCCACACTGCCCCATCCCCAGCAGCCCACACTGCCCCATCCCCAGCATACCCACACTGCCCCATCCCCAGCATAACCACACTGCCCCATGCCCAGCATGCCCACACTGCCCCATGCCCAGCATACCCACACTGCCCCATGCCCAGCAGCCCACACTGCCCCATCCCCAGCATGCCCACACTGCCTCATCCCCAGCAACCCACACTGCCCCATGCCCAGCAGCCCACACTGCCCCATGCCCACATATCATCATCACAACCCTGACAAGGTGAGAGGAGACAGAGAGTCTCATCCCTTCAATACTATCCCCTATTACAGCCCTGGAAACCAGCAGCGGTGCCAGCAATTGTAGCTCCTTCTCTATCATCTTCCCCTTGATTTACAGCAATGATGATGATGATGATGATATGAAGATGTTCGCACCACTGTTGCGCCTTATGTACCAGCCCCTTTAATGCCACATTCCGCTGGTACCATGTGCCTGCAGGTAGAAGCGGCGACAAGTAGTTTTACAATAGGCGCAGTGAGCATAACTGTCTATCTCTGGGGCTTTGCACCCATTATTTCCACAATATGTCGCTAGTCAGGGCTGAGTGGCCCTTCTAAAGCACCTGCAGATTATTTAATGGTTGAAGCTGCACTCACATACCGTATAATGTGCATTCAATGCATTAGTAATGATCACACTTAATAGGACCATGGGATTGCTGTCTGATTTCTCTTAGTATGAGCTTCTTTAACGCAGCAAACCATGGGAAATCTTGTATGTTTTGTTGTTGTTTTTTTTTTATAAATTAGTTCTGTAGTATAAGAGAATGGTGGCTGTTTTATTTTTTGAATCAAATTCTCAATTGCATTTTTGATGAGTTTTTAAGCATCCTTTATTTTGATCGCAGGTTTTAACCCACCTCCCAAGCAGTATAAGATCTTTGCAACACTTTCCCGTTTTGGATAATTTGTTGCAAATGTTCCCAAGAGTTTCAGCTGTAAACTGTAACTATAGATAATGTTACCTTAGTAATATATGGTTACATTATAGCTGCTGAGCTACACTGACTAAATCAGCCATTATGTTAGGCACACAATCAGGATTTTGACAGATTTATAACAGGCGCACCACACGATTGCCAGCTTAGGTAAGAACGTAGAATTATACATTGTCACATTCTTTATATTTAAAAATAAGAAAGGGAAAAAAAGTTGGAAAGTAGTATTGCTGCTTTAAAGCCATATGAGTAGCATAAAGCAGGTTTACTCAGGCCTGCCCGGTTTGCAGAGGTCAGTACAAAAGCACAAATTGCTCAAGAGTAACCATAGAAAGCATCAAATGCTTGATTTAATCACCAAAAATATGTCTTCTAATTTTTTTTAATTTAAAAAAAAAAAAAGAACGAATTACATTTTTAGAGCATCCCCCAACTATTGTTTTTCAAATATACTGACCCTGTACCCCAGGTAATTCTCTCCCAGTTGAGCCCCCCGCAAATTTGGTAGCTTGTATAGCACTTTCTTTTCCCATCTTATAATAAACCGAATACAATAAAATGTTCAAATTCCAATGGCAAAGTATTACAAGGTCCTTTACAAGAGCAACGAATACAATAAAATATAAATAAAAATGTACAAAGTGCATTTTCAGCCACAATATTGCAACTTTCTACTAAATGGTATGGTATCTCACAGCTCCCTAACTTACAGCCTATTTCTGCTGCATTTCCATAACCCCATCTCCTGGCTTCACATTACATTATGCATGGAATAGTATTGTCTTCGTTACACTTCTCATTACGTTCTTGCTGTGACTCTGCAGCCTTCCTGTGCTCTGCTCCAGCCTGTCTCCTTTCTGCTCTGTTTCCCTCTACGAGTCTCTTGTGCCCATTTTCTCTTCCTGCTCGCTCCCCATGAACCTCCCATTTTGTTAGTGTTCAGCATGTACCTCCTCTACCCATCTTGAAGTCTCATCACTTGTTTCGGTCCAATATTTCAGTAGTCTAGAAAATGTCCTATTTCTATACAATGAATTACTCTCTTGACCATTCACTAAATACCTTACCGTCTTATACTTTTACTTCTGCTTCTACTAACTTCAGAGATCAGTGTGATAATGAACCAGTCCTGGCTGTGTTTCGCATTTGCTGATCTCTCAGAAACGTTGATATAATATTGTAAGATCTGAAATATCTCTGGTATGGGTTTCCATCACACAACTAATTGGAACAAGCAGTAATGTCTATCTGCATATGGTAACTCAGGACAGGCGTGTAAACAATTCATAGAGTAAATATTCATCTCAAAAGACATGTCCTGGTAGACCTTTGTAAATAAAAATATAAAATCAGACAATAAATTCTAAATTATTAAACAACGATTACCATAGCCAAAGTTAGCGTGGAAGATGAGAACCACAGATAAGCTGTATAAAATCCTCAACATTGTGTAAAACAGACGTTTTTGAATAGGCTGTGAAGATGTCTTCCTCATCCAGGAAAGGGGAGACCACTTCTCAGCATATTGAATTAGGGCTCTTATGAATTGCTTTAAATATGCAGTTGCACATACAGTAGCAAGACAGATAAAGGTGAAAATGAAGTGTAACCTCATAGCCATGTCAATCCAGCAAATAATTTTTAACTGCAACAATCTGACAATCAAAATCAGGCAACATGTTCTGGCAACCGGAAGAGTAAAAGTGCTCAGTTCATCAAATCCCAGTGATTTATACCTATATCTGTAATATGTCCATATTCCACGTAGTATACATTTAACCGTATTGCAGAAAGCCCAATCTTTCAAAAATCACATAGTACTTGTTGGTAAATGGCAAAACAAGGGATACTAAAACAAGCGCTAGACCAATGTGCTAAACAGTGCAGTGCACTAAAAAAGCTGCCCGGTGTTCTACTATGGGAACTATCTCAATAATTACCCAAAAACAACATAAAAATACAATTATAGAAATAAACCTGGCGCATGTATATATACAAAAATGTGAATTAAACAAATATGTGAAAAAAACAAATGTGTATAGTCCATAAAGGATATAGGTGACTGAAGCGCCAGCAGGGCGTGAAACGCGTAGAGGAGGAGGCTGTGCTGCAGCCTGCTGTTTTACCTGTGTGTGTCCATACCAATAAAGCTACTGTGTTCAACTGTGGATCTGACGTCATTTGGCTGTTTGCTGTTGCACCGGATTTTCCTCTTCATTTCCTCATATGGCACACACCAGCCTTTAATTATGTGTTTATTGAATGATGTGTCAACGTTTCGATGTTACAGTCACACCTTCATTAGGACGTTATTAGTTAAGTCCTGATGAAGGTGTGACTAACATCGAAACGTTGACTCAATAAACAAATAATTATTTCAAGACAGGTATGCCACAGTACTCTGCTTACTTATTTATTTGTTTTTATACAAATATGTTATCAGGAGCAATACATTGTTTAACTCTTGTTTTCAAGTATGTTCTGGGTTCAGGAAAAAGAGGCTAGGGATAGGGAATGATCAACTTAAACCATACTAATTAACAAAATAATCATTTGATAATTATAAAGTGGGTGCAAACTGTGAACTGAAAGTGAATCAGTAAAGTGAAGAGTACACAAATCAATGTACCCCAAAGAAAATTCACTTATATGCAAGCCTCTGATTTTAAAATATAACTTTTAATGTTATTACTTAAAACATATATTACCAAGTGTTTGTGTAACAGTATTTAAAAAGAAATTAAACAAAGTACCTAAATCCACTCATACATAAATGACCACTCGAACATGTTGAATTAATTATCAAGTGGTGGAGATTGTGAGGTACAAATCAGCACTGATGGAATAACCCACCAGAGATTAGTGAAATATCTCAATATGATTAAATTAAAGTAATGATACTGTGAAAGAGCTGGCTAATGAGTAAATCTCAGCTAATCGTAGCCAACTCCCACATTAACCCCTTAGAGTTATAGGGGGAGAATATATTGTATATGGTCCAATAGTGCCTAAAGAGATTGCTAATAGATGATTAGAGTATTAAATAATACCAACTAGCATCCCCCACACCACACTCTATGAGGTATATGAAATATGTATATATATTATTATTATTAGACATACTCATAATATATTATTATTAGACATACTCATAATATAACAACACTGAGTGCCTCAGAAATCCACAGAAGTGGACCTCTAGCAGTACATCTGAATGATTATATATATAAGATGGTCAGTTGATAGCGTTGAAACTGAGTGTGGTAGCAACACAGGGTGCCTCAGGAAGTCACAGTAATGGACTTCAAACAGCACTTCTAAAGAGATACCATATATATTCTCATCACTTCCTAGCTGAAACATAGTAGGTAAATACATAAATTGACTGAGATTAAATTCACTGATCCTGCTGAAATATAAGGACACTAAACTAAAACAGCTCCATAGCGGAGACTGATGACATCATCACGTGCCCTACACACGTTTCCTTCCAGCTACGGAGCTTCTTCAGGGACGAAAACACTGAAATACAAGACTTGTATATTCAGAGTTCCAGTGCTTATGATATTCATGCACGTACATATACTTATCTTGATGAATATAAATTGTCTGAGTGTCATCACACCCAGTTTTCATTCATTATGTAGAATGTCATGTATTTCTAATTCTCTATTTAAATCAACAGGAATAATTTTTATTTCAGTGTTTTCGTCCGTTTGTTTTTAGATACATATTTATATTTTTAAGTTTTTGGTAGATTATTCAATTATATATTGATAATGTGTCATGACATTATCTTCACTTATGGGGTTTGTTAGGACTCATCATACACTACACAGGTGATTTGTTTATGTAATTTATTTTTCTCTTAGTATTGTATTGGTGTCCGATAGTGGGATCCGTCTTAACCGGGGAAACTTCCACCCGTTGCCTCCATATATCCTCCTCCGTTCTTTGCTTACTGGGGGAAGATCTTTGCAGTGTTTCCTGTGTGCGGTCACTACTTTATCCAGGACCTTGAGAGGAACATTAGGCTGAGTCCCCAGTAATGTCTGTGCCACGCGAGCCCGGCAGGGGGGGGGGGGAGCGGCGCGTGCACAGCGCTAACCGCGATCTGACAGGGAGAGGGGAGCTTGCGACGGGATGGGGCGTGGTCTGGGATTTGCGGGGGCGGGGCCATTACGTCACGCGGCTAGTTCGCCCTCATTGGGTGAACCGCTGGTGGGGGCGTGGCCACGCCCCCGTCGCAAGGTTTGAACTCAATTTGATTGAGTTGGGAAAAACCTTGCAGCACGGCGCGGCTGCACCTTCTGCGTGACGGTGCGTACTGGGCCCAGCCCCATTGAGGGGCGGTGCTTACACGCACAGTGCACGCCCCGCCGTGCGCACAGGCTGTTACTGGGACCGCAGCCTTACTCTTTGAAAAAGCGCACGCATGCGCGAAACGCGTCAGAGGTTCTCCTCTGTGTGCTAGCATGTTGTAGCAGATCCAATAAAGCAAGTTTTTTAGCGACCCAGTCTCCGTTTTTCGGTATGTAGTGCACCCTCTTCACTCTCCGTTCTGCGACATCACATCCGGTATCCTATTCAGGCTGAGAGCACGCTGTATTTGGGCAACCAGCGCCACTAGATCATGAGTACCTGCTTATATTCTGGATTTCTGAATTTTATGGACTTTCAAATTCCATTTACCTATGGTCTAGCTCTATGGGTCATACATCTTTGGTATACTGGGGGTCTGATCTCCCCACATGTGGGTTTTCCAGACATCCTTAGTATCTTAAGTTTATACCCTATTATACATGAGTACATTTGTGTCCTGTTTCTACTTCACTGCAGTGTACCCGGATACATTTCCAAAAATTATTTTTGTTAAAATTGTACATTTATATATCCCATCTTAAAACGTTATATATTGTCTTGGATGTACCAGCACACGTTTGAGCCCAGATCTTGGAAGCCTATGCGTCCGTTTTTTTCATTTCACTGAGTCGAAGACCGAGCTTCTGATTGAGCCACCTGTGCTGAAGCAGGGATATCTTGAAAACCTGCTCTCTGTTGGGGGGCTTGAGGACTGGAATTGAGCATCCCTGATACAGTGCATTAAATATATGATAACATTGATGCGTGAAATACAAGCTTTTTCAGACAAACAAAAAGCAGTAAATTATGCTACAGTATGTGGCGTTTTCTGTTCTTTTTGCACATGAACCAATATGTGACTTCTCTCAAAACGAAACGGCAGCATTTGGGTTCCATCTGCTAGATGCACATATCGTTTCCACTCGCAGAGTTACATTTGATAGTCTTTAGCGATCTCCCCAAACCTTGCTAAACATGCCAGTCCAGGCCTGATCCGAGTGCTAATTTACAGAATTCTCTATTTTATGGCATCCTGAGTTCTGGAAAGTCTTGTACAGGCAGTCCTCGTTTTACAACGCTTCGCTTTACAACGAATGGCTTATCCAACGCTATGCAATGCATACCTATATTCATTTTTACAACGCCAAAATGGCTTATTCAACGCTCTTACGACGCTTTGCAACGTTGTGTATGTGTGTATATTTAGCACAGGCAGGTACCGTAGGTGTTGAACTAACTGGGTGTGCAGAGCTTATCATATTCCCCCTCTGCTACAACCAATTCAGTGCTAGAGGGGGCTGCACTATGTTGCTTTGCAATGTATTTCAGGCCTTTGTTACACACACATGCAGCAGTCTCTAGATACAGGTCACATTGTTCCCAGAGAGCTGGAAATAATCCACTGGAAAATGCAGAGGTAATTACAGGCCCGTCAATTTGCTTCCATTATGGGGAAGCCAATACATGTTATTAAAGGGAAATTAAATTCTCAGTTACCAAAAATAAGCTCATTATAGACGAAGGCCAAAAAATGGCAAATAGCTCCCGTCTGATAAAATAAGATAATGTTGTTTAAGAATGCCAGAAATGCATTGATAATGACAATAGGGCCCGTTGCTCGTGTTGGCGCAAGGAGAGCTTCGGGGTTTAGTCACTCACCCTTTGCTGCCATGCAATGAGTTTAGGGACACTTTGGCAGTGAGGTGGTTAATGATGAGTGTGTGCAGAGGGGTTGGTGCCGTGTACTAATGAAAATAGGTGGAGCAGTGGGCTGTAAGCAGGACGCAACCCCCCTCCCCGATCCTGAACTGGGGCATCAAACACCCCCGATCATCAAACAGTGCCCCAAACATTGGTGCCCCACCACCATGCTTAAATGCCCAACATAAAGGCCACCAACAGGTCAGGATACCAGGATATCCCTGAAGCAGGAATATCTGTGGGTTTCAAATCTCTTCTCAGGGCCTTGAGTAAGAACAGTTTTTTTTTTGGGGGGGGGGGGGTTAGCCACCCACCCTCCATATGCAAATAAGTTGCATTTCCCCGTGTACAAATGCATAGCTTATTTCTACTGCCTGGTCCCGGAGGAGAGCTGCGAAGATCCAGTAGAGAAAATAACGCTACAAAGAAAAACACGGACAGCGTGAACTTAAGCACAAAGAATAATAAGTATGTTATTCATCTGTAAAACAGTAAGACAGAAGCTCACTGTCCATAAAGACGCGCATTGCAAGTGTAAGAGTTCGATTGCATTTAGTTTTCTTATTGATTTACTGCTATGGTGTTACATTTCCTGTAACGCTTTGGCTGCCAGAATGGCCTGCTAAGCCCTAGAAAACAACCCAGGCCCCGCTTCCAGCAGATTTGAGTTGATCTGATTTTAGCAATGACTGTAATATCTACAAGTGCATTTGAACACTTTTGCTGCCATTGAGGCTGTGCAAGGAGTGGCCGGCTTCTCTGGCAGTGAAAAGGTTAAGTTAAAGCCACCTGTCCGATCAGGACTTCTTGCACATATAGGTTGGGCTACAAATGAACTAGTGCTTAGCAATTCCCACTCCTGTGGTGGGAGGTAATAATAGATGAGTGCATCATTATGACAGACTACAGCTGGACAAATTATAAGGTAACCTAGCCTTGTCCCTCAGATAAAAGCTTTGTCTTAAATCTCTCGTCAAAATACAAGGCAGCTGTGCCTAATATATTGCTTAGGCTGCGCTTATAGTGCCGGCAACGGCGACCGATGACGTCACCCGTTACCATTGCAATTCAAATTTAGGTGACTTCGCTGCTACAAGGCCAGTGATGTCAGAAAAGGGGAAGGCAGAGGGATGGAGAAGCTCTCTGATTGGCCACAAGGGCAGACCGTCGCCCTAAAAATCAAATAACAATGACTATCAGATTTTTGGTAGCGGTGTTGCTTGGTCGCGTGCAATATAAGCGCCGATAAGGCATTTGTTTTTGACGCGACATCGCGTCCCTGGCACTATTAAGCGCAGCCTTAGTTGTGTCTTTCAAAAATAGCCTATTCATCCTGATCTGAAATGACTAATTAATATGCAACACCATGCAGGCTATTTTTGTGACCAACTTGAGGGAGGGGGGGGGGGTCGCAAGGGTGACTCTGTGGCCTTAACTAGTTGTGTCTCGGGAACCAGTGAGCCCCCCCCACCCCCCAAGGTTGGGGCATTGAGGACCAGCTGCAAGGCTCATGTAGTATTTAACCCCCCTTTGCCCTCCCAAAATATAATGGCTTAAGCCAAATATGTTGGTGACGCCTTGTGGCAGCGAAGGGTTAGTAGGTAAAAACTTTTGAAAGGAGACAATAACAAAATATGTGCTTTGTAGAATAGAGGAGAATCGAGTGCCGCTCGTGCGTCAAATCGAGGTATAACCAAGCAACGTAGGTTGAGAAACACTTTGCTAGATAAATTAATTCTCCCCCAATACAAAGTTCTCTAAGAAAAAATAATGATGCATTAAAGAGAAGGCACTGAGGCTCTAAACAAGGACACGGAGATTGAGTCTGGCTCAAATCCCGGTGTCAGCTCCTTGTGACCTCGGATACGTCACTTTATCTCACTGTACCGTGGGCACCAAAAACATAGATTGTAAGCTAATCTGGGCGGGGACTGTGTCTGTTATGGAGAGCGGGGCCTGCATAAGAAAGCAGCCCTTCTCCCTCTGCGTCGTGACATCAGTTGATGATGTGTTGTCATGACACTGCCACTACCACTGCCACTGCACCCCTCGTTAGATTTCCTGATTGCGCCCCTGGGAACCATTATTTCTAACTGTACATATTTCCAAAAATAACACTGCACTAAAATTTGAACACAAAACAAAAACAGGCTTCTGCGTGTGTGTGTGTGTGTGTGTGTGTGTGTGTGTGTATTCAATCAATGTTTATAGTGTCACTGACCCCAACAATAAATGGGCTTTGTTAAACAAGCTGACCATGTTGTACTGGCACATTTATTGTTTTTGTTCATTAATGTTACTGAGGCGCTGATTTATCAGCACAATGTGCAGTGCCCTGCGAAATATTTCCAAGAAGAGCACAATACACTGAGATGTGTGTCTGTTCCGTACTGTACGGGATCACTTGCATTGCTGTAAATCTCAGAACCAGAGGTGTAAGAGGAAGCCCCGTACAGTACGGCAGACACACATCTCAGTGTATTGTGCTCTTCTTGGAAATATTTCGCAGGGCACTGCACATTGTGCTGATAAATCAGCGCCTCAGTAACATTAATGAACAAAAACAAAAAAGATCTCAGAGAAATGTACTGAGGAACAGAAAACAGATGTATTTGAATTCTTGTCTTAGAAAGTGCATATTTTAGTCCTGTAGTGAGCTAAATTGTTCACTAGATATGGAAATGTATTCATTACATCAGGGGGGCTCAACTCCAGTCCTCAAGCCCCCCAACAGGTCAGGTTTTCAGGACATCACCGCTCCAGCACAGGTGCTTCAATCGGAGGCTCAGCCAAAGACTGAGCCTCAGCCACCTGTGCTGAATCAGGGACTATTGGAGCCACAACAGCGAACTAAGATTCAGCTTGCGGGGTTCACTAAATGACTGTCAGTGCAACAGCAGAGGACCAAAGATGCAAAGTTCTGTGGGGAAGATCATGACAAGACAATCACTAGATACAATTGGTTCACTGCTAGAGAGAGGGCAGGTCTCAAAGAGGGGTGTACCAGAGCTTGTTTCAGAAGAGGAAGGGGATGTGACTTTGTAAATGGCCGTTATAGAAACAAAAAATGCTTGTTGCATTATAATACACAAAATGTAATTTAGAGTTGTTTTTTTTTTTTTAAATGCTACAAGTATTTTCTCATAGTACAGAACTGATTAATTAAAAAAATAAAATAACCACACGTAGGAAATTGCTTGGACTGCTGCTTTAAGGCAATGGAAGCTCTGTGAATCAGCTGCATTGCTGACCTGAGGAAGAGAGGAGAACTCTCGAAAGCTTATCTTATCATATCAATTGTTAGTCCAAATAAAAAAGGTATCACCTAATACTGAAGTACTCATTTATTCTGCAGTATTGTAACTGGACTAACACGGCTATTTCTACTTAATTCATGAATCGCCAATGTAAGAACATGACTTTCTGCATGTTTTACTATAGAATCAGACAATCCTCCAATCACGAAAGCTCTCTACACCGGTAAAGCTATTGTGGTGCAGAGTTCTGGGAGTTAGCATGCCCCGCACAATATGTACCCTGCAATATATTGGCTAAAAATATAGCTAAACAAAACACTGTGCATCCAATATCCAGTTATCTATTACATACACGGCTTCCGGGGTTACTTTTACACCTCATATAGGTTCTTTTTAATTCACCGTTTTGTCTTTATACTGAACAGTATTGTATTTTAATTGACGAGTTAATAAACGTTATGTTCTAATTTTCTACATTAAGAAATATTCAGTGCTCGGGGATGCTTAATCTGTGGATTTAGCAATAAAAGGTATCTATTGTTTTAGGAGTGCTCCATTTCTAAAGGGGTTACTTTCTCTGTCCTTACTGTTCTAGTACTGCATATCATTGACATATTCATAACCACATTTAGTTGCTGTTAAACCTCAGGGAGGAATTGGAGCTGTGTTTAGAGCCAGGTGAAACCTTTGCACGTGGTAACAAATTCTGCACATTTACAGCAGGCAAAATGTTTTTGCAACGACACGAAACCTGATTGTACTTGATTTTTGCTTTGCTAATTTTTAAAGAAAACTGTGGGAACAGAAACCCAGGTAACCAGGACAGGATAACAGTTGAAGGGTCCTGTGTTAGAACTCAAGTGATATATACATTGTACAGAATGCACAGGGAGCCCTGACCCAGCGGCCAGTTAGACTCCGCAGGAAGTAATAATGCCCCAAAATGTACATGTGAATGTGGTGAATTCTAATTTAAAGCGATGTATGAGCCACCAGTTGCAGGTAAATGAGAAGCTGCCCAAACTGAGTGTAGAGTATTTTATTATTTTTGGTTATGACCGTTACCCCCTTTTCAGATCTGTGTTATAAAACTGCCCTTTCCAATGAAACCAGCCACACATATCGGCAATGTAATTCTCACAATGCTGCACGGGCATTCCAGCAATGTAATATACCAAGGGTGGCCACCAGCAGGTCAGGTGTTAAGGATATCCCTGCTTCAGCACAGGTGGTGAGCTACCTGTGCTGAAGCAGGGACATCCTTAACACCTGACCTGCTGGCGGCCCTTGAGGACTGGAGTTGGCCACTCCGGCAATATACTATGCTTCACTTCCACATCCCAACAAATACAATTTACATTAGAGGTTTCAAAGAACCAGTAATTGCTAGTTTATCACCAACAATTACACCATGTTCTAGTTTTTGCAAAGCAGACTTTGAAATCATGTATATGAAAAACTCCCTTTAGTACCCACAGGCTTTTACCATTTCACACAATTAACTAATATGGTACTGATCACACTCACTTCAGCTTTGGCAGAGAAGTACTTTGGTCCATGGGCCAAAATGAGCAAGAATATACTTCTTTTCGTAACAGGCATATTAGTTGACAACATCCTTCCACTCAAAGAGCACACACAATCCGATCCATACAAACCCAAGAGATAACATGGCTAGCTGGTGACTGATAGAACACTACAGTACAGACACTACAGTAGCAGGAAGGTTAATACAAGGCACAATGAGATATCATAGGACATAAGAGAGAAACAAAACCCAGTTTTGCAATGGGGATATTTTAAAATATTTTAAAATGGCAAAAGTATCAATCTACTTTTAAATTTGCAACCCTCAAGAAAACTGGAGCAATATCTTAATTCATTCTAAGGCCTCGGCCATGGTTATTGCTGGCGGGCGGAGGCGTGCTGAGGCTGAGGGAAAGCGGGTGCTTTCCCAGGCCTTTGACAGCGCGCCGTCCAGGGGCGGGCCAGTGACGTCACGGTGCTGGTTCGCCCTCATTGGGCGAAACGCTCATGTGACTGGCCCTGCGCTCCGGCAAGCGCGAAGATTTAAAATTTTCCTAAGACCTACGCTTCCGCAAGCGCGCGGAAGCGTAGGCGAGCCCCTACTAAAGCCGCTCTCATTGCGGCTGTAGGGGCTCAGTGCTGAGCGGAAGCGCGCCATCGCCCGCAAGCACTATCAATGGACGCGGCCTTAGACGTAGACTGAAAAGCAAGACATAGCACAAGTACTTTCAGCCCATGTTACGTATACAGTATATCTTGAGGTCAACGTATAAAGGTATTCTAAACCCTGCTTGTGTCAATAAAGAAATGTGTGAGTAGCATAATAAAAGCGTGGAGGAGATAAGACACACACCACACTGTGATGCATCAAGGTCTTGTTCTGGCGTCATCCGATTCTCCCTATTTTCAGTGTCTGTAGGAACAATTGTGCCTGGCCAATAGATCCAAGTCAAATGAGAGCAGCTTGATGTGGACACGAGCAGAGAAAAACCCCATAGAACCACTTGATATTAGTCCATTTGTATGCACCAGAAGCTAGATACATAACTCTCAACATTATTTATACAAGGGCTCCAATTGTTCACCCAACAGACTTTCTTTGGATTGCTTTTGTTTTGAGAAACATCTAGTTTTTCTCTGCAGGACTCATCTGAGCAGGGATCCATGGTCTTTCTTCTGTCCCACAGGTACTGTATATATGCAAACGGCAGGGAATACAAGCTAAAACAATCACGCCTTCTTTGTTATAAAATGCCTGAATGTTCTGCGTGAAATGAATAAAGTACATTTGTTTACTGAAGTCACGCGAAGAACTGAGAAGTTAAGAGTGGTCCACATTAGGAAAGTCTTGTGCACCATTTGCATAAGTAGACCATCTCACAGTGGAGATGAAGGCCTTGTGATTTTCAGTACTGGAAGGATATGAGTGTGTTGATTTTATACACAAAATAGGATCTGTTCCAAAACACTTTTGTAAAATAATTCACATATGGAGAATAATTCAATTTGATCTCGTGGCAAAATCGTCCATATTTTGAGTGTGCATAAACATCGCCATCTTCATTAATCACCTGTCAGAACAGAACACACAATTAAACGTTGCTGGTTTATAGAATATTTGTGCATTCATTCACTCGCTTGAATCAATTTGAACCTTATGCAAGAACTGCGCGGGTAGATACAAACAACATTCAACATCGTGTGGCCACCTTCAAACCTCTCATATTTTAAACTAAAAGTCCACAGATATCCACGCTGCCAACACGCAAATTAACAATGTCACTTACTCAGACAAGAACTGCCCATTATGCAATTTCAAGGTAAAAAAAAAAAAAAACGCTACTAAATAACAGGTATGAAATCACAACATACACCGATCCTTATGATATCATTTCCCAATTTCAATAATCTACTGAACTTTGTTGTAGTGTATCTAGATGGACTAATTATATATATATATATATATAATATATATATTATATATGATATTTTATATATTAGTATATTAATTTATTACACAGGGAGTGGCCCACTCCTGACCAGTTGGTGGCACTTGAGGCTGGTTTTAAGGATATCCCTGATTCACATTCGCACAGGTGGCTCAGTCAATGACAGCCACCTGTGCTGAAGCAGGGATATCCTTAAAACTTGACCTGTTGGTGGCCCTTGAGGACTGGAGTTGGCCACCCCTGTCTTACAGTATGACCACAAATAATTGCTACACAATATTATCCTCCTCTTAGCAAGTGACACCCTCACCACAATAACCGCGCGGCTTTTTTCACAATGATGGAGACGCGTAGAAGACTTTTCCCGACGGGACTCACATGATCATTAGCAACATCGAGTAAATCTTTGACTCTGCAGCCTCTCACCCCACCCACTTCGTTGCAGATTGAATCTTCGATGATGACGTAGTTCGCTTTGTAGGAACTGAGTATCTTATAGATGTCCTCTGCGGATCTCATGCCGTAGATCTGATAAATCTGTCAAATAAAAATATGACCAAAAATAACTGATTTTTTATTTTTTAATACAGGCCAACTATTACTTTGGGTGCGTTTTGAAATCATTAATTTCTCAAATAAATAACTACAAATGT
Source organism: Ascaphus truei (assembly GCA_036426205.1). Classification (NCBI taxonomy): domain Eukaryota; kingdom Metazoa; phylum Chordata; class Amphibia; order Anura; family Ascaphidae; genus Ascaphus; species Ascaphus truei. The sequence goes on along the minus strand of WSYH01002825.1, from coordinate 20,638 downwards.
AAAAAGCAGCATTGGCGACCATCTCACACTGTTCTCGCATATATATTATTATTATATATATATATATATATATATATATATATATATATATATATATATGTCATACATAGCCCTGCACGGACACCGGTTTCTCCTGTATTCAAGCAAATCAGTTTGCTTCACACAACAGTCCTGCAGATGATCCACTCCCACCTAGAGGCTATGCAACTAAATGCAGGGTATTGCAGAATAAAGGCAATACAAAATGACATTTGTAAAGATCGTTCTAATTGTTTAAATTCATGCAAATATATCGTCGCCAAGGAAGGTCCCCCTTTGAAAGTTGCCGCTTATTCTAACTAAATTCTCACAATGCAGTTCGATTGTTCTCAAAGAAATTTGATCTTTTCTGCTCACGTCTGATTGGCTACAGTTATATATTTATCCTAGCTTATTTTCATACATTAATCAGGAACAGCAGGAATGCTCAACTCCAGCGCTTAAGCACCCCACAACAAGTCAGATTTTCACGATATCTCAGCTTCAGCACAGGTGCCTCTGATTTAAGCCACCTGTGCTGAAGCAGGGACGGATTGTGCCACCGGTGCTGAAGCAGAGATATCCTTAAAACCTGACCTGATGGTGGCCTCCCCTGTGCTAGTTGCTGCCAGAAGAGCCTGCAACATATTAGTAATGACCACCTGATAGTGAAAGGGTTAAGACAAGGGGGCAGGGAGCTCTTGCTGTATAAGCACTTGCTGAACACACAATGACACCAGACAAAAGAGAGCAGTCACTGGAAATCAAACCCCTCCCAAGTCTTAGCTCACCACTTTTACATACGAACGGAAACAAACCACAGTACTGTGTATTGCACCTTTAGAGGGATAATGCAATGGAGATTACTGCACAAACAAAATGGAAGTAAATCATCCATACGAATTGGATGCTTTGGGTTGGAGCAATTCTGACTCTCCTCTTCCCCACGCTGAATGAAAGGCAATCAATGCCAAGGTCGTCCACCAAAAGGTCACCGGAACAAGAGACAACAAGCTCAATTATTGCCTGGAACCATTGTACGTCACAAATAAATTAATCTAAAACTGTTCTGTTTCCAGCATCACGCAGTCTGCGGAAAATGTACATGTGCAATGCTCCACACCGTCCAACTAATTAACACCGTACAATCTGCTGACCTTCTCCCCCTCGCTTACAAGGAGCATACACTACTCCATTAGATTGTAAGCTCTTCGGAGCAGGGGCTCCTCTTCCACAATGTTACTTTTATGTCTGATGTACTTATTCCCATGACGTGTTATTTGTTATTTATATGATTGTCACGTGTATTACTGCTGTGAAGCGCTATGTACACTAATGGTGCTATATAAATAAAGACATACATACTGTACATACTCAAGATCAAAATGAACCTTTCTATTTGAATCCTTCTCATCCTATTGTTGCCCGTGACATTTAGTATGGATTGAATGGCCTGCGCTCCTATCTTTGTTGCAACAGAGAAGACACTGGGTCGGGGGAAACCTGGGAACAGGGTAGGACAAAGCTAAATGTCTTGATCTTTTGACATTGAATTTCCCGAATGTACCTGTAACTAACGTATGTGAGGAGTATGTACCTACAGCTTGCGTTTCAGGGCACTGCAAAGCTTAGAATAGAATGTAAACTTCTCCCTTGCCATTTAGTTGCACAGTAACTTAGCCAGCAAAACAAGGACATCTCTTACATGTTCATTCCTTTTCATGAGGTCTTCATCGTTATAAACAGGCAGACTGGTTACCATCCAACCAGTGCAGAGCTTAATCGCACCCATTAACTGTGGGCTCCCAGCAAAAACGGCAGCAAGGGGGGCCTGACCTCTGCAAAACAAAGCAGGATTAAAAAGTGCACAGATATATATATATAAAAAGGGATTCTCTTAAATCGTGTTTACAAAAAGAAAGCAGCTCCAGGTTAAAATGTAAGTTATTTGCACTGTTCGAAGCTATTGTACCAAGCAATCAAACAAACACAGCATTAACACACACACACAGTTTTCTTTCTCCTTCCTTGTTTTAAATAAATATACAGCATATATTTTATGGGACAGTATCTCAAATTATCCACCAAAAGGTCTCAAAAAGAAAGTAAAAACAGTGTGCTCACGTCTGGGTGCTCATTTGATCTTCATCAGGACAACTTGCTCAGATACCCTGTGTACACACAGTTCTGTTGGTGTCCCCACTGTACTTCACTTTGCACAGGACACATTCCATTTAATCTCAAGTTCCATTCAAATGTTAGTACACCGGAAGAAGAAACGTGGAAGCTTTGAAAGCTTGTGGACAGCTAGGTCTATGAAGATCTACCCCCGTGGTCCATGTAAAGCCTCAGACAGTGCAACAAGCATAATGAATTTGCACTCAATGTTGCCTTTATAACACATTTCGAACTCTGCTCACCCCAATCTTAACCTTTCCTTCATTAGTTTAGTGCCGTGTTGGGATATACAATGGTGAATAATGAATCAAACTGTTGTAGCCTGCCTTACTAAGCCTTCCTATATCCCTGTATTACATGTTTGTGCACCGTATCCCTGCTATAAAGAGGAAGTAAGAAATGCGGAGTCTGGGCCCCATTCAATGGGATTTTCAAGACTCAGCAGAACACTTTTCAACTCGCTGCAGCAGTGAACATTCACAGGCATGACATGTAATCCATAATGTTATTAATGGAGAATGGGAACCAGCCTGGCAGTTATCTGCTTGTGTGCTGTGAATAACAGAAGTTCAATATTAACACACAGTTCCACACTAGAGAGACAGGTTCCAACGCCTCCCCATAATAACACCATATACTCTTTCATTCATCAATGAATCAGCCAGTCATTTTCTATTTATGAGAAATATTGATGGTACTGCTGGGGCCACATAACTCTTTCACTAGCAGAGTAGTTTGCATTGCAAAGCAGAAGGGTTATAAATCGCTTCCTCCCTATTAATAATAACAACTTATTTAGATCACGCTTTTCTTCCAATGGGACTCAGAGCACTTCACAGTTACAAAAAGGAGAAAACATTTAAGGTTATAAACGAGACCAAACACAAGGAAACATACAATACAGGCTGGGACGGTGCTGTAGCTATGAAATGCCGGGCAGGTTGCGGTTCATTATTTAAATGCCCGAGTAAGCAGGTAGGTCTTGAGTCTGAAAAGTACAACAGGTCCTTTCAATCTCACGCCATGATACAAGTGCATACAGAGCTGTGTGGCCTCGGGTCTCTCCCTTCGGTTTCCTGGGCCTCGGGTGCAGCAATATGCAAAGTTCTCCTGGTTTGTTTCAGAAATCTTAGCTCTCACAATCCACTGGTCTAATGTTCCTACAAGATGGCAGCCGTTAAGGAGTCAAGGGCCAACGTTTTTTCCAAGTTTCAACATTACGCTGTTAACCCTTTTGCTGTTGGAAGGACTTTCAACGTATTGCTTTTCAGGTGTTACAGCTAGAGAATGCAAAACCACGTGAAATGTTCATTTCGTTTCTGTTAAATGAGCAAATGCACCCCGCCCTAAACAAAAAAAATGTCCCTTAGGTGGGAAGCAGGGGGGCTCTGGAGCTGAACCACATTAAATGTCAGCTCCTGGGACCCCCTGTTCCCCCCGAAATACTTACCTGTGGCGATGCTGGTACCAGTTCTGCAGGTTTAAAGCGCCCGGTTACGCGGGCCAATAGGAAGCCGCAAGGGATGAGGTCACAGCTTCTTATTAGCCTGTGTAACATGAGAGCTTTAAATCCGCCATTTCAATAGCCCCACATAGCCCAGACCCAGCTGCTACAGGCACCCCCTAAGTAGTTAAGTATCTCGGAAAGCAGGGGGTCCCTGGGGCGGAAATGAACGCAGTTCAGCTCTATGCGATAACTAGAAAAAAAGGAAGGCAGGATTGAGAGTCCATGGCCTGGTCAGAGCTTGCAAGCGACGCGCCAAGAATGCAGTCCACGTGCGTTACCATTTTGCTAATTTGCGATAGTTCTCTAAAATGGCTAGTCTCGCTTAATGCAGAGACTATAAACAGGGCGCACACCATGTGCTTTGGGAGGGAACACAAGGGGGAAGAGGGAGCGTTACACACACAGTAGGCAGCGATCTAATCATTAGAATGGAACAATTACGTTTAGTTATATTGGCAAGAGGGTGGCTCCTGTGGGTGTGGGGGTCATGATCATTGTGACCAAGACCTTGGTAACAGCAGCCATAAAAGACTATTAATGAGTGGGACCTGAGAGGAAAAGGTCTCGTCGCTGCTCCTACAGCAGGCATGTCAAACATGCGGCCCGCGGGCCGCATGCGGCCCGCAACGGATATTTTTGCGGCCCGCTCACAGCGGGAGAAGCGAGCGCGGGTGTGGGGGAAGCGAGTAGCATGGGCGGAAGTAAAATCTGTCCTGCAGGGGCTGGAGGCGTACGGTGGCCGGGTGCAGTCAATCTGCACTCGTGCCGTGTGTGGGAGGACACGGGGGCGGAGTCAAAACCCCGGCGGAGAGACTGCATTCTCCTAGAAGCCTGGTAAGTAAGTGTGTGTGTGTGTGTAAAATGCACTGGGGCAGTGGGGGTCTTTTTAAAATGCACTGGGGCAGTGGTGGTCTTTTTAAATGCACTGGGGCAGTGGGGGTCTTTTAAAAATGTATTGGGGCAGTGGGGGGTCTTTAAAAATGTATTGGGGCGGTGGGGGTCTTTTAAAAATGTATTGGGGCGGTGGGGGTCTTTTAAAAATGTATTGGGGCGGTGGGGTTTTTTAAAAAATTATCTTGAACCAAGAACATTTTTCGCATGCGGTGCATTTCTTGCTTTTTTTTAAAAACATTTTTTCATGTTCTACGCTAAAAATATTTAAGGGGTTCCATTCTGTTTTACAAAATATAAAAGGGTTCCACGACTAAATTTAATTGGGAAACATTGCACTAGACAAGGAATTAGTGAGCTTTGAAGATATATGCCAACACTTAAAGAGGTGTTAATTTTAGTTAACACCTCGTTAAGTCAATAGAGGATCTGGTTGTTGAGTAAATAACCTCTTAAACAGTAATGAACAAAATCACCCAGTGACACTGGGGGCTAATTGCACCAGATGCTTTAAAGGGGAGATTCCTTTCTGTGATAAATATGGGGTGTTTTTTTGAATTGGTTGCAGGCAGCAGACTTTAGTACAGTAAATAGCCCCCTCAATATTGTGAACCAAAATATTTGCGAGTGAAAACAATATGGCCCACAATAGAAAGCCACAAGAAATGATCATGGCGTTCTATTGATGACTCTGCAGGCACCTGTGTTTTATAATAAAAAGTTTAATTTGCTGCAAACAGGGGAACACTGTAGCTGGGAAAACCGCGATTAAGCTCTGATCAAATAAAGAGAACAAACACAAATTGATATCTCAAGGGATGAATGATTTAGATTATTTCTAAAGAGAGAATTTTGGAGGGAATAATATATAGCAGTGGTTTTAACTTGGGCCTCAGTAAAGCAACAATTCTGGGTGCTTGTTTTTATTTTCAATATATATGTTTACACTATTGCTTGAACCAAGTGGCCCCCTGAGCTCATTGGTGGAGCCCCTGGTTCTGTAGATATTTGTAATTTTTTTTGTGCCAGTCGACACACCCACAAGAAAAACTACAGACATGGTGGCTGACTATAAATATGACTGTGCTATCGCTTTTTTACTGGCCGCCGTAGGGAGTTCTGACCCTGGCAGTCATATAATTTGCCCAGGACATACTTGAAAACGAGAGGTAACTCTCAATGTATTACTTCCTGGTAAAATATTTTATAAATAAATAAAATAAATAAATAATAATTTTTCCAGTTTATCTAATGGACCCCAAGTCCACCCCGTGGCTGTGCCGCTCCTTATCTGGCGGGTCCCCGATGAGCACTGGGGTAACCCCCAGTTCAGGTAAGATTACAAAGATAATAATCAATTTGAAACAAAGTCATGATCAAGGTCTTAAAAAGATTCTAGATAAGAAGAAGCAGAAGGTTGCCAAAAAAGTAAACATGACTAAAGTAAAACCCAATTCTACACATTGTTAACCTTTCTCTATGACTAGAAGCATGGTGTAAAAACTCGAGGGGCATTGAGTGCACTTTGGGGGGGGGGGGGGGGTGCCATGCAAGAAATTACTGAGAAACATTGTAATAAAGATAGTCAATACCAGTGCAAAATGTAGCATGCTTATTTCCAGAAAGGTGGCCCCAAACCAGATATGCTGCTTGGCCTACACTAGTGGTGCAATATAACGGTTTCAGTCACAGAACAATACATGGGTGAAATAACAGATAATGAGATCGACAGATACTTTAGCAGCCATGCATCACAATCATTACCTGTTTGCTCCTTATGCTAGCTTTTGGCTCCTACATTATTATGGTAATGAAATGAAGGGGATTATTATTTCCTAGGCCTATCGCTTGTCACGTCTCCTTCCCTATTGTCTGTTTAATACTCTGATTACATCTATTTTGATATGTGTATGTCTGATACTGTCAGGGTTGAGCTGGCTCTGAAAAGTGTATTCAGGAGAGTGAATGAATGCAGAACCTAGAAACGTTCAGACAAAAGCAAATAATATTTAATGTTACGTTTGGAAGCTATATACTGTATTTATCTGTGGTACTGCTAAAGCACTGTAAAATGCTGTAAGTGGTAATGATAATTAAGTTAAAGTAAATATTTAGGAGACCACATAATAGGAATGAATGTAGAAATCGCACTGATCTATTGCAGCCTAGTTAAATTGACCCAGTTAACCTTAAATCAGTTTGTTTCAACATTTCTCTGAAACATTATTGTGTCATGTAACCAGGAATATACTTGAAATAAAGAAATACAGATGTAGCAAGACTTACGAATTGTAGAGTCGCGGCTGGATAAGCAAAAAGACACGGCGCTTGAGACAGTGTCTGCTGCGGTCAAGCTGCGGGGGTCCATGCTTCTTGATCGGACTTCCAGCAGCGTTAGCCCCCCGGCACCGGGGCAGCCGCGGTAGTGTCACTGCAGCTTGCCCGGTGCCGGAGACCGTCTCTTTTGCTACATCTATAAATTGCATTGTATCCCTACTGGATAATAATAATATTTTTAGATCCAGTCCTTATACGATACACCTGAAATGGAAACATTATTTCTGATTACATGGTACGATCACGGTATGATGTTACTACTGAGATATATCTCAGTTTCAGTGGTCTGTATATGTGAGGGCTCAGAGTGGATAGTGCATAGAGCTTGTTTTTATTTGAAACACGTTCTGGCGCCACGAGACACCTCACAGCCCATTTACTTGGTCAAGCTGTAAGGTGTCTTCCATCAGAGAATGTTTCTTGTAGTGTAGCATCACTTAGTAAATATGAGTCTTGATGGTTTCTAAATAAAGTTTCAAAAACCTGATCTGAGCTGTATCACTGCTTCAATTACAGAACTGGCTCTACAATACTGTAATTACAAATATAACATAAGTATCTGTCATCTAAACCAGGGGTGCGCAAACAGGGGGTGCCAGATTTAAATTAAATGCCGGAGGCCTCTATAACACACTTACCTTCCTTTCCAGCAAAGCGTCGTCATGGTAACCTGGCGTCAAATGACGCCACAGGGTCACATGACGTCACATTATCATGGCAACATGATGTCACATGACTCCGTGTCATTTGATGCCGGGCCGAGCAGGGGGGTGGGGCGCGAGGTGCCAAGGAGAGCAGGCAGGGGTGAGCACGGTGAAATGTTTGCGTACCCCTGATCTAAACATAGGTTGAACTCGATGGATATATGTAGTTTTTCAATCTCAGCTAATATGTAACTATGTAGAAACTCCCTGGCTTGTCTGGCAGCGGTGACACAAATAACTTCAACTCAAAAGTCCCAATTTCCTAGAATATTGTTCCTGGACAAATGAATTGTGCTACCATTTTTGTAAATTACTTTTTACGTTTGTTTGGTACTGGATACTTGCCCCTCTTTCGCTTCCTGCCAGAGAAAAAATGTGTAACCCCCCTTTGGGATTACCATATGGTGTGAGGGGTTAAACGGTTTGAAGCAGTTAAGATATTGACCACCTTGTATGTTGCAAAGTGACCAGGCAGAGGCCTGGCCACACCCTGCGCCTGGAATATGCTGGATGGGTCACATGGTCTAGGGTGACTCAGCAGAGGCTAAGCTCCGCACCTTTTCTGTCTAGAGACAGGGAGTTGGAGAGAGATCATAAATAGGAGGAGAGAAGAACTCCACCCTCAGATCCCAGGAGGAGAGAAAGAGAGGGGTCTTACAATGCATATAGCCCTGTAAATAGTTAAGGGTACATAGCCATGTTCTTATTTTGAAGTGAAACTTCTTTGCTGGCACCTACTTCAATTTCATAGGACTGAATCTCCTTAATTGGGAACGGAAGTGATGTCACACTGTAGTGTTGGCCGCGCATGCTTAGTAGCGCCTGTCGCTGTGTACTGCAAATGTGTAGCTTCACTACTGGTCCTTGCACATGCGCCAAAGCGGATACTGGCCCCTGTGCATGCGCCGAAGTGGATATTGTCACATGCGCATGTAGAGCTGTATTTCGGCTCGATCGCCCATACTACACCCCGATCGCACATGCGCGCATATGGGCAAGTTCATTCACGCATGCGCAAACATACCCTATCTTTCCAACACCGCTGCCACCTGCACATGTGCAGAAGCATTCTCATCCCCACGCCATCTGGGGCGGGGAGAAGACACCTGGAGCGCACCTTGGTGGTTTACAGGGAAAAAAGCGCAGCCCCTACGTTACATCACAACACAGCGGGATCAGCTGCTGGACCTCCTGGGTGCGCGCTTCGACTGGGGGCATAGAGGTGTCAAATAGAGAGCAGCACTGCCCAGGTGCGCCAGGGGAGGGGTTAAGAGGACATTAGCACGCTGTCCTCGTGCGTCTCCCGGGCTCTTAAGCGGCCTCTCAGTTCCCAGCCTCGGGCTGGGAGACCGCCTGGTTCGCCTCCCTCCCCACGGTTACCGGCCCTGCTTCCTCCCTCCTGCACCGAGGGACAGGGGTTGGCGAGTCCTGCTGACTGTTACCGAGGCTCCTGTGGCCTGAGCAGGCGGTGTCTGTAACACGCTGAAGTGAGGCATGGTGATGTGCTGGGAAGCATCTGAGGCCTCCCTGGACTGGTCACAGGATCTGTCACCAAGGGCTGGGGACACAGCTGTTGATGTTCTGTGTCACTGTGTATAAACCACACTTGTTTGCAGTGTTGGATGTTGGGGACTTCACTCTTTGCAGTCACAAGTGTTTAAAATGTATTTTTAAAATGTTGGTTTTCAACCCAAGAGTATAAATCTTTAAAGTCACTGAATGTGTTTATGTGAATGTTTTTCATTAGATATTCTGATTTACCTTAAGTCTAAATATATAACGTTTTTTTAATAATCATGGTTTCTTTTTTTTTCCATCTGTGTATAACTAGTCACTAAACTATTGTGCCCAAGTAGCTATAGGAGACAGTCAATTGTTAAACTTTTGACAAATAACCTTCGTATGTGCAGTGTGTTAGAGGATTCTCCTCATGTTTTTTAACCTGGCTTGTATGCCGCAATAAAGTTTTCTATAGCACTTTGCCTCCAGCCTATTGTAATTTGCAGTGCCCGTCCCACCATTTTTTTCTACTTTACCTTACCTTGGAACGAGAGGCACGCAGCGGAACAGGACCAACCCTAATCCCCAGCCGTAGAGGTGGATCGGAGTTCAATTATGAACCGTGACTACATATGCTCACCTTCAGTGAGACAACGGGAGGTTTGAAAAGCCCGCCCAGAGGGGGACCGCCGGGTGGAGCGACATCCTCACCGGGAACAGGTTAGACGGCTTCTCCCTTCACTGCATGGACTATTGCACTTATTATTCGCTCCACGCTGGGATCTTATGTGATACTTTATGGCTCAAAAGGATGTAACCCTGTTTGTGTATCATTACTGTTATGCTTACATAAAGGCAACACTGAAGACATAGAGCACCCAATTAGGGGTTTTCCCTTGTCTACATTGTGCACATACAATAACTGCAAAGGCTTTACTCCAAATCGTTGATTAAAGCAGCAGTCCAAGCTGCCGTGTTAAAAACAAAAAACGGGGTGTGTGCCGAGCACGCGCGTTGCAAGTCAAACTTCTTTGTGTTTTATCAGTGAAATAGTATTTTGATTTTTATGCTTTTGATAGAATGAAAGACTTTTGAGAGTATTATTACAATTTCAGTGACAAAACACAAAGAAGTTTACATTGCGCGTGCATGATCCCCCCCCCCCTTTTCTTCTCAGATAGGGAAGTGTCCTTGTATTCAGGCTCCCAAGAGAAGATGAGAGCAATAAGTACAGGCTCCCAGCAGGGAGGCTTGTGTCCCCTAGTGGATACCCCAAATGGTAACTGTGGGACTATTAGATGAGTAGCAACTCTTATCTTAGGAACGCCTCCCGCTGTGAGCATCCCAGGGGAGTATAAAATGACACCCTTCTCCTGTGAGCATCCCAGCGAAGTGTAAGCTATGGCCCAACAGAGAGGGACACTCTCTGCTATCCTAGCACTGAAGGGCTACCCAAAGAGGATGGCCAGAGGAAGTTACAGAATCCAAGGTCTCCCTGAACAAAGATATAAAGGGGCAGCCCAAGTAGAGACCCAGAAGATATAGAGAAAGTGAGCAAAATATAGAATAAATTATCTGATATGTTTAAGCAACTATTTAAATTGATATAAGACTGTGCCTCTCCAGGACTGCAGCAATGCACTTGGGGAAGTTGTGTTTCCAAAAACCTGCGAATAAATACAACTCTTGTTCCTAAATACAAAGTTCCCGGCGCACAACTTTTCTCCATCACCACCCAGCTGCACAGACCCAGCACCCAGATAAGGTAATACACTGAGGCAGCCACATCTATACAGGCATACCCCGCATTAACGTACGCAATGGGACTGGAGCATGTATGTAAAGCGAAAATGTACTTAAAGTGAAGCATTCCCTTTTTTCCACTTATTGATGCATGTACTGTACTGCAAGCGTCATATATACGTGCATAACTGATGTAAATCACACATTTGTAACAGGCTCTATAGTCTCCCCGCTTGTGCACAGCTTCGGTACAGGTAGGGAGCCGGTATTGCTGTTCAAGACGTGTTGAGAGGTGCATGCGTGAGCTGCCATTTGCCTATTGGGCGATATGTCCTTACTCGCGAGTGTCCTTAAAGTGAGTGTCCTTAAACCGGGGTATGCCTGTAATCTATCCGATATAAACTCTCTAGCAGCAGGGAGGGTTACACATGTAAAGTCCTTTGTTTTTTAATTAAAGCTGTTCTCACTGTAGCTGGTGGTTTATGGGCTATGTGCCCGTAAGCAAAAACATAACCACAAAATAGAAAAAATTTGTTACGCAAAAACAAACGAAAAATGCTAATTTTACTAGGTCACCTCAATATATGTGACCTTTTAGCATGTGCCTGTATCTGTAACTACATTCCAGCTACAAAACTATTACTGCACTGAATTATTTTACCACTCTATTTGACAATGACATCAACACTGACACAACTGCCAGAACTGCAGTGTCATTTGGAACAGTGTGGCGTTACCTCCAGGTTAAAGAGGATGTTGAAGTCCGGGATACAGACGTGCTTGTCCTCCATCTTGCGGCGCATGTTCTTGATGGCATGGATGGAGGTCTCATAATACAGATGGGGTTTGCGGCGCAGGGGGAAGTCTTTCACCCAGCTACAGCAGATCTCGTGCAGCTTGTTGAAGACAGCACGGGCCAGTTTCACGGTATCAATCTCTGCAAAGGATAACAAGAGAAAAGATGAGCGATACAGAAATGAAGCACTGGATCCCAACATGACCAGCAAGAAATAAAGAAGGTAGAGGAGCGCATAGGAGCAGGGTTCGCTCTGTGTATGCGCTGTACAAGACATTGAGATAGATACTTCGGGTCATATTTACGAAATGGTGCCATTCCATAAGACACATTCTGGCACTGGAAGGCACCTTATTTCCTTTGGCTTTTGGCGATTAGTAAATATGTGTATACAAGGCTATGGATTTTAGAGACAATGCTTTGGATGAATCGCTGGGGAGCGACTTGACACTGCTCATTGGCTGGCAACAGCGACGGATTTGAAAATCTGCCCCATAGCACTTAGCTGTTGCAGCCGCCTCCTTACCTGCCACCCTCTCCATCTCCTTCTGAACCGCAGCGTCGACGACACATCGCACAGAATCATGTTGCCATGGTAACACGACGCCATTTGACAGTGATGTTGCGTTGCCATGGCAACGAGATGCTGTGTGACGTCCGCGGCATCATTTGACACTGGTTCAGAAGGCGGCCGCAACAGCTAAGTGACTTCCCATCAGGCCGATAGGTGGATCCCCTATCTGATTGTTATGCATGGGAGACCTATGTTTAAAGCATGAGCACAGAACTGAGCAGGTTAAATCTCAGTCTGAGAACAACCTGACATGATTAGCCTGCTCACCTGGCTCATTAGGGTCGTTAAAAAAATCTGTAGCTCTCAGTGCTCTGGGTTCCTGTGCGGAACCTCCGGAGGGAGGGAAGACTGCACCAAAGGTCTGTTTATATTGGACCTCTTGCATTTCCTGGACTTATAATAATAATAATAGCATGTTCTTGTATAGCGCTGCTAGTTTTACATAGCACTTTACAGAGACATTTTGCAGACACATGTCCCTGCCCCGTGGAGATTACAATCTATGTTTTTGGTGCCTGAGGCACAGGGAGATAAAGTGACTTGCCCAAGGTCACAAGGAGCCGACACCGGGAATTTAACCAGGCTCCCCTGCTTCAAACTCAGTGCCATTCAGTGGCATTACTCACTGAGCCACTTTGCGGGAAAAAGGGGGAAAAAGGGGGAAAAAGGGGGAAAACCCTTATCAAGGGCATGGTTTTGTTAACCGTTTATATGCTGAAGATAAGCTCTGTTTTGTTCCACCTTTTATGAGGCTAAAGACAAAGCCTATATTCAGACAAACCCACATGTTGTTGCTTTTGAGTGCATAGTTAATGTTACATAAAGTCATAGTAACAATATATGGCAGCATTTCCCCAAACACACACCGCTGCATTTCCCAGGTATTTTTATTCAGATTTATTAGCAAAAGAAAAAAGTCTCATAGCGCTAGAAAGTAATCTGTTTATCTCCTGGTGAATAATATTCCAGAGGGCACGCACAATTTCCTTGTGTCTAAGGTGTCAAAACATAGATCGTAAGATAGATGTGCCTGCTTTGTTTCTATAAACGGCATTGAGTATTTTGTGAGAGCTCCACAATAGTAATGTAATTATTATTACTGGTAAATGTCCTGCCTTGTTGAAATGGCTGAACATTGGTTTGTGACATAGAGATAGCTGTGTATCCTGCCATAAGGAACTTTCTGACACTGGAAGACACCCCACCTATTGACTATAAGGGGTCTCCCAACACCAGAAACCTCTGGCAAAAGGCGGCTCAGTAAATATTGTCCTAGATCCCTCTGGGCCTTAGATCTGCAAGTTCTAGCTCCTGAGACATAGACTGCACCTGCACTATTCTGCAGCGGTAAATGTTTCTAGTTTCCAAGGCAGGAGAATCAATGTATCAGTACTATGTACCACCATGTGCTCTTAAAGAGCTTGTGTTTCAATCTACTGTAGCACTGCAAATTATTTGATTTTACATTGTATCCTCCCTAAATTTGCCTTGCAGGTTAATTCTCCAGAGGCCAGTATTCCTGACCAGCATCCTTTGTGCCTAGCGTTGCGACCAGCTGCCCTGTGTAAAATCAGACTGGCGCTGCTCCGGGCTTGGAGGGACATAGGGAGAAATAATAGCAGCTATTCATGTGCGTCTTCTCTGGTTTGAATGACGCCAGGAAAACCAAATAAGCAGCACTTAGTTTGGGACTCCAAAAGCAGCTTCCCTGAGCAAATCGCTTAAGATTTCAAGCTTGGCTTATGCTTTCAAGCTTGGCTTATGCTGTTCCATGTGCATTGATATGTATGTTTGCAGCACTAAGTGTATATTTGGCTATTACCAGACATTAAAAAAAGTTATTATGGGTAAAATAAAAAGTGACAAACGCTCCACCATACAGTAAATAAAAATGCATATCATTACCCAGAAACCCTGGCTGCAGTAGAAGCATTGTTTGCTAAACAATAATGGGGGATAGAGTTGCAGACCTGTCTGAGACATGCAAATGTATCCAGAAGTGGTACTTTTATTTATTTGAATATTGAAAGCTGTATATGTACAGACAATTACACAAACACATCAATGATCCAAAAATATGTGAGAATCTTATATCCAAGATATTTGTGTGGTAAATAAAAATGATACAGTATGTTGATCAAATGTGTCACAAAGAGTGAAAAATTGGCACCCAGTGTTTGCCATGAACAATTTACAATCTAATACATATAGAAATACATGTAATACAATTCAGTGCTTTACAGGCACCAGAGTAGTTAATGGAAAAGCACAATAATTTACAGAACATCCAGAGATTTTTATGCTGATGCGTGAGCGCAGGGGATCTGACAACCAGGGACCAGATGCCATGCATAAAAAGATTAAATCAGCAGCTGAATACACCACTCAATGTGCGCTACAGCAAGATAAATTACAGGATAAGGGATGCCAGTGAATGCCGGGTGGGCTTTCCCAGTCCAAGCTCGTTAACTCTTTGAAGCAATGGAAAAGACAGGGCCATGTTTACCCAGCAGTGCTGCTCCATAAGACACCTTTGAGTATGGCCTGATCTGTCACTGAATCAGTGCTATAGCCCAGATCGGATTATTTAAAAAATATTTCTCTTACATAAATAATATCAGTCACCAGTGGTCCAATTGCCTAAATGGTTTGGAGTTACTCAGTGGCACAGAATGTATATGGTGGCTCACTCCCCAACATCAGCACTTTTCACTTATGGTTAGAGCTGTCTTTACTCTACACAATTGTGGTGCTATTCCACAAAATGCCTTCCGCTGCTGGAAACAATCCTGGGATATATTTAGTCAGAAGTTTTATGCCATAAGGCACCTTCCAGCGCTGGAAAATATCTTAAATCATAGGGCTGTAAGGCCTATTACAGAGCCAGAAGGTGCCTTATGGCAGAAGACTTCTTAATACATTACGTCCATTTAAGTGAATGGGCTGTCTTCCAGCATGGAAGATGCCTTATGAAATAACACCGCTCTATATACATGGCCCACAACCCAATCAAAGCAATGTATGAGGTATAAAAAGGCATTGCTGTATTATTTTAAACTTTTTTTTTTTACTGAAAATCTGATTGGAAATTTATTCCTGCACATTTTTCTAATTATTTAATTATTTTGACAGCATATCACCATTTTGCACAGCTATACCATAATCTTTATGAAAAGGAGCCAGAACAGTTTTGCCATCTTCTTCACAAGTATTTTCCTGCCTTTAAGAACAATGCTATATTTCGATCACCGACTATACCATAAACATATTGACCAATTCTCTCAATTTACTGTATGAGGGACACTCCATGATTTTTCTGCTCTCGCTGAAAACAATTCCTTCATCCCAATTTAAAATGAGGTTTAGAAATCTCCCACATTTTAATTCCAAGTGCCCCTGAAGGAAATTCTCAAATGTTGACCAGTGTATTGACCAAGTGTGAATTGGCAGCTAAATGAGTGAACAAAGCCAGCTACCAATAAAGTCCACCCAAGGGGAAAAACAAACAAAAAAACCCCCAAGAATTTCGAACCCTGTGTGGACTATTTTTTTTATTATTTACTTTTGTATAATAATAAGCAAACACCATGTTTTTCCTTCTATCCAAGCTATCCCTTCTATGTCCTTCTTATTCTTATGTTTCAAAAGTACTATTTAAATCCTGAAATATACCAAGTGATTGAAGTGTAATTGAAAAGGTAGTTGCACTGCAGTAGACGATCTTATTAGACAATGGTGTAGAACTCTTTGAACATCATATTGGAAGGTGCAGAACAAGGGTAACATCACTTATTTTGAAAATGGTAACCATGGCTTGAATCCAGGGACGGACTTTGACCTTCTGAGGCCCTAAGCCAGTGATTCCCAACCAGGGTTCCGTGGAAGCAGTCTCAGGGTTTCCTCCTACGGACCACGGACCCCCCCGCCCCCCCTTGAGCCTGCTTGCTCTCAGGACTGCAGGCTAGGTGCGTGCTCTAGCAGTGTGACACGGCACTTCCGGTGCCTGCTGCTAGCTAGAGCGGGTGTGTGCAGTCCTGCCTGCTCTGTCATTCTGCTGTCTGCTACCACCTTCTCCGCCGGGAACCGGAGGATACCAGCCTCTCCTCCCGCCAGAGGTAGGCATATGGGGGGTGGGGAGAGATGATGTGAGATCCAGGGTGGCGGAGGGCGATGTGAGATGCAGCGGGTGAGTGATGTGAGATGCAGGGGGGGGGAGATGTGAGATGCAGTGTGTGGGTATATGAGGATGATGATTAGGGGTGCTGGGGGAAATAAGAGGATGAGAGGTGTTGGGGGAGATATGAGGAGGAGGATGATGATGAGGACTGCTGGTGGAGAGGAGGATGATGATGAGGGTTGTTGGGGGAGATATGAGGATGATGAGGAGGAGTGTTGGGGGAGATATATGGGGATGATGATGATGATGAGGGGTGCTGAAGGAGATATGATGATGATGATGAGGGGTGCTGGGTGAGATATGATGATGATTTTACCCGTGCGTCCTGAATCTGTTTTCCTTGAAGCAGTTCGGCCCTTCTCACTTTACAAGTTTAATATGTATTGGCGGGGGCGGGTATTTTTATTACGTATAGTGGAGTGGGGTTATATGTATTTAGGGGGGTGGGTTTTTTTGGTATGTATTTTGTAGGGGGGTGGCGTAAGTGGGGTAATTGACGGAAGGTTGGGACGAGTGAGAGGAGAGAGGGGGGGAGGGAGGGAGTGAGTGAGGAATAGAGGTAAGAGTGAGACGCAGGGGATAAATACATGCGAGGCGGGAGGGGGGGGGAGGGAGTGAGACGGAGGTGAGAGAAATACGTGGATAGAGGGTTGGAAATAGAGATGGCCCGTGGTGGGTGAAATTTTATTATTTACTCCTGTCGAACCTAATATGTGTCAGCCAGATAGGGGTTCCACGAGATTTTTCGAAATACTTAAAGGGTTTCTCCAAACAAAAAAGGTTGGGAGTCACTGCCCTAAACTATGTCAAGTTTAAGAGGCCCCAAAAATTAAAAATAGATTATTCTGAATGAAGGGACCATTGGAAATATAAACATGAACTTGAAATGAAAGCATTATATTAGCATTGTTATATATAATAAGCTACGACATTTGCCACTTCCGATGCACATGATGCTTCGGGTCATATTTGAATGAAAATGTCCATATTTATAGAGAATTTTCTTTGTCCCCATATCGTCTTTATTTATCATCTGATTTTGAAACTTGAAAAGCAGTCATTTTTTTCTGTTTTTGAGGGTCCTCATATTGTGAGACCCTAAACTCTAGCTTAGTTATGAGCAAGTCCGACACTGCTTTAATCCCAGTGTCCACTCCATTGAACTTTGGGCTGTATTTACGAAGCAGTCTTCTGCCATAAAACACTTCTGGCGCTGGAAGTGTTTTATGGCAGCACATTTTACAGCACATTCAAGGCAAAGAATCACAGAAGACTGGTTTGTAAATACGGGTGTTCTGTCTCCAATTCAGTTTCTTGCTGTTTATTCCTGTTGCCTTGGCAACCTCCCTTTCCCCACCCCTGAGGCCATTGCACATTCCTTTCTCCCTGTCACATGGTGCAGTCCAAGCTGTTTCCCTCTAGGACTGTGCAAAGTTCCTTCCTTTCAGAGCTTGCTACCCTTTGCATAGCTTCTCCCCACTGCTCTCCCTATGAGAAAGCTTTGTTTCTTACCTGTTCCTTATTTTTATGCATTCCCAAAACGTTTTCCCCTTTTATTTCTGTTTGTGTTCTCATGTATGTATGTATGTCTTTATTTATATAGCGCCATTAATGTACATAGCGCTTCACAGCAGTAATACACATGACAGTCATATAAATAACAGATAATACAAATAACACATAATGGAAGAAGTGCTTCAGACATAAAAGTAACATTGAGGAAAAGGAGTCCCTGCTACGAAGAGCTTACAATCTAATTTGTTGATAGGAAGAACGTAGAGAGACAGTTGGAGGGCGTTCTGTTAAGTGCGCCTGCAATAAATATCTCGGAAATTCAGAAGACTCCATTTTGCATAAAAGTAGGAGTTGAGTTAACTGCCTGTCCTTAACTTATTAATCCATAGTAAGCCTGGGACAGAACAGTAAGAAACAGCTCTTCTAGAGGCTAGCTGGGCACAGACGGCTACAGTCAGCATGCACACTGCACCTCAGCACAGCTTGCCAAGTGAGATAGAAACCCCTCAGATCCATCCCTGCGCTACATCACCACAGCTAGGGCTACTAAGGGCCACGCTACGGATATCCACCAGGACACAGGTCAGAGAAACGGACACCTGTAAGTACAGCTATCACTATGCTGACCGCTGCATGACAACGACTGGCACTATCTGAGGCAGTCATCCACTGACACAGGTAATAGACATTGGCAAAGACCTACAGACACCTGCAGCATGGCAGGACTCAGACCCTCACCAGACAACACTCATTAGATTGACAATGCAGATGCTGAGTCCTCAACACAAGGGGAACGCAAGCTTTTTCCCTTGCGCCCCCCTGCCGGCTTTCCTCCCCCTGCTCGCACCCCCCTCCTTGCCTTACCTCCGTCGTTCTGACGTTACGTTGCCATGGTAACGTGATGTCACGTGACCCCGCGGCGTCATTTGATGTCGCGTTGCCATTGCGACGCGTTGTCAGAAGCAGCCGGAGCCAAGGTAAGGGAAGTAATAGAGGCCTTCGAGAAGAATGTGGGGCCTCTGTAATCGCCGCACCTCCCCCAGAAAATCTCATGCCCCCCTGTTTGCGCACCCCTGCTCTGCATTACCGCAACAGATACAAGAGGCCGTAAGGTCTAAACAGACAGTCACACTTACACAGCAGGCCCATGAAAAATATGAATCTAACATTGACACACACCGTGACAAGTTAGAGCAGGCCTGGGAGAATACTGGACTTGAAATGTGTACTGGTAAAATATTAGCGATCATGAAAAGCAGCTTAAGCAGACTATAGCTCAACTGTGGTCAAGCCATAGATGTTACCAACTGCTGTCAGAGGCATATCTCATCTACTTGACAAAAACCAATACAGAAGAAAGCCTGCAAGAACGTGACATACAGAAAGCAGTTGATCTGGAATGTGACGGCTTTGTGCAGACTCATCACGGAGGCTGAAAGCCAGAGAAAGGACCTCTTGCTGGAGACTGCATCTCAGCATTCCAGCGCATCCAGACATTAAACAATATCATCGAACTCTGTGCGATCTGACATATCTAGCATAAACGCAGGTGCTACCGCAGAGACTACACATGCAAGGGCTGACAACAGTCAAAAAGAGGTAGCCATGAAATTGGAGAGAGCCAGTATAGAAGCCAAATTAGAGACATTACGTGAAAACAAGGAAGCTGTCGCAGCTGAAGCCAGGATCTTTGAAGCAGCCACAAGTTAAGATGGCGGGGAGTACAGGAGCAAGCAAGTAGATACAGGAGATCCAGCCCAGCTCACCAGAGACTATGTAATAAATCATGCCTGTATGTACACCAGTCCACCATCTCTAACAGACAAGGAGATTATTAGATGTCGACACTATGGAGAGTCAACGTGAATTAGATGCTTTTCCTCTAAAGGCATACGCTACCTGGGATGGCTACAGCTACCACAGTGATCCACATGCGCGCACGCATATGGATGTACTGTACTACAACAGACTCGCAATCCAGGTACGCTCGCACAGAGAAACACACTTCTTCATACTTACACACAGCCACCGCACATCCACCACAAGGAAGAGATGACTGCAAGGTTCCCCTCAGCAAGAACCATTGCACAAAACACATACCCTACACCAGGCATGTCAAACATGCGGCCCGCGGGCCGCATGCGGCCCGCAACGGATATTTTTGCGGCCCGCTCACAGCGGGAGAAGCGAGCGCGGGTGTGGGGGAAGTGAGTAGCATGGGCGGAAGTAAAATCTGTCCTGCAGGGGCTGGAGGCGTACGGTGGCCGGGTGCAGTCAATCTGCACTCGTGCCGTGTGTGGGAGGACACGGGGGCGGAGTCAAAACCCCGGCGGAGAGACTGCATTCTCCTAGAAGCCTGGTAAGTAAGTGTGTGTGTGTGTGTGTGTGTGTGTGTGTGTGTGTGTGTGTGTGTGTTGCTGCGTGTGTGTGTTGCTGCGTGTGTGTGTTGCTGCGTGTGTGTGTGTGTTGCTGCCTATGGGCGGGAAACTGCTCTGCTGCCCTGCTCATCGGTACTCCTCCTGCTCAGAGGCAATAATGCAGACAGCTCTGCTGTGTTATTAAAGTGGTAATATTGCTCTTAGTACAGCTGGAAGCATCTGTGGGTTTTAGTAAGGCATTCACCCGTATCTGTGTGTGTGTGTGTTTATATATCTGTGTATGTGTGTGTGTATATATATCTGTGTATGTGTGTGTGTGT
>WSYH01002824.1:45174-78004 GCA_036426205.1 Ascaphus truei | reverse complement strand
TTTTTTATATGTATTGGGGTGGGGTATTTTTTATATATGTATTGGGGGGTGAGGGTCTTTTTTATATGTATTGGGGGGTGGGGGTCTTTTTTATATGTATTGGGGGTGAGGGTCTATTTTATATGTATTGGGGGGTGGGGGTCTTTTTTATATGTATTGAGGGGTGGGAGTCTTTTTTATATGTATTGGGGGTGGGGTCTTTTTTTATATGTATTGGGGTGGGGGTCTTTTTTATATGTATTGGGGGTCTTTTTTTATATGTATTGGGGTGGGGTATTTTTTATATATGTATTTGGGGTGTGGGGGTCTTTACTATGCATTGGGAGTTGAGATGTGTATTTTTTAATATGCTTCGGGGGTTGGGCTCTGTATTTTTTTAATGTATCGGGGGTGGGAGTTTATTTATTTTATTTTATTTTCAAATTAAATTTTATTTAGAACTTATATGATTTACAGACATGGCATTCAGTTGTAGCATGGGAACAGGTTTCCGTTGGTAAGCATCCACCACATATATGTACTTACAAATACAGACAAACGGGTCAGACAAACAGACAGACCTACAACACAGCCCCTCATGGGGAAAAAGAGGGGGAGGGAGGGAAGGGGGGGAAAGTATCGTCCTGCGGTGGGACCGCTTATGACTGTGCTTCTACTGGCTCTCTGTGTCCAGGGAGACAGAGTGCCCTCCTCCAATCGTTCTTGACCTGTATTGTCGACTGGGTCTATCTCTGCCCAGGGGTCTATAGTCAGTCAGAATCGTCTTTTTTGTCCATGTGCCGTGCCGTCAAGGGAGAACGCACCTTCCACTATTAAAGACATATCGTGGCCTTTTCCACCCCTGGTATGTCTGTCTGGGCCAACCATGGCAGCCATACTTTTAGAAAATTTGTGCCAGTGTCATTGACCAGGCTTGTCAATTTCTTCATCTGGCATACCGACCAAATCCTATTTCGAATCTTAGCAATTAGTGGTATTTCATTTTGTTTCCACTTTGCTGCGATCTCCCCTCGTACCGCCAACGCAAAATGCGACACCAATTTATTTTCAACTTTGGAGAGACCTTGTTGTGGTTTATTGAGGAGGAAAAGCCAGGGGTCTAGTGGGATGTCTGTGCCCAGGATATTATTCAGCCAATCTTTAATCGAGTCCCAGACCGGGGCGATCTTGGGGCAAGACCACAGCATGTGCAACAAGTCTGCTTGCTTTCCGCATTGTCTTGGGCACAATGGGGAGGAACTGGGCAGAAATTTAGATAATTTTGTGGGGGTGTGGTACCATCTCATCATAACCTTATATGCGTTCTCCCTTAAGGTCGTGCACATGGAGCTTTTAGCTGTTGCCGTCACGATCTTTGTCCAGTCCTCTAGGTCTAGAACCTCCCCCATGTCAGACTCCCAATTAGTCATATATCTAATTTTGTCCGTCACCGTTGTGCTAGAACCGGTCCCTTCCTTGTACATCTGCGATGTAAGTCCCTTAGTGGATGTCCCTGATCGACAGAGCTTTTCGAAATTCGTTAATTGGATGTGGGGCTGACTCGTTTGATAAAATGCTCGGATCTGGAGGTATCTGAAAAACTCGGCATTGGGGATGTTTTTGCTAGATTTAAGTAGATCAAATGTTTGTATGCCTCGCCTACCCTCCAGATCCACTAGATTATATTTTTGTGTTTCCAGATAGTGAAATCCGCGTTGTTCCGACCCGGAGCAAACATTGGATTCCCCCACAGGGGGGTCATCCCAGAAGATTTGTGGGTCAATTTGCATTTGAGCCTAGTGGCTTCCCATACTGAGAGCAAGTTGGTCATTGAGGATAGCGGCATTTTGGTGCCTAACCGCACCTTTTTGGGAAGCCAAATTAGATGTTCCACCTCTATCGGGGAGCATAGGTCTTTTTCCAGAGCGACCCATCTTTTTGAGTCCGGATTAGTGTGCCATTGCACAATTTGGCATAATTGAGCCGCCTTATAATAGGACAACAAGCAAGGTACCGCCAACCCCCCTGCACCTGTCTGTTTACACATTATCTGCCTGCCTACCCTTGCTCTCTTTCCTCCCCAGACAAATTTGTTTATTTCAGATTGAAGAGAATTTAGTTCTTTCACCCTTAACGGCACTGGTAAGGTCTGGTAGAGGTACAAGAAGGGTGGCAGCAGATTCATCTTAATACAGTGGATCTTCCCTATCCACGAAATTTGATAGGTGGCCCATCTCCTAATGTCTCCTCTCAGGGTGTGCATCAATTTGGGGTAATTTGCCTGATATAACATATTGGGTGTCTTAGTGACATTAACACCCAGGTATTTAATTTGCTTCGATTGCCAGTTGAAGTTAAAGTTTAAGGCAATAAGCTTCTCTACATGATTTGGTAGGTTGACACTCAAGGCCTCCGATATCGCCTGATTGATTTTGAAACCAGAAACCCGGTTGAATCTTCCCAACAAATCAAATAGATTCGGCAGAGAGGTAAGAGGTCTTGATATTGTCAGGAAAACATCATCCGCATATAGTGCCACTTTATGCGACTGGCTTCCAATGTCAATACCTGTGATGTCTTTGCTGTCTCGTATTTGGGCAGCCAATGGCTCCATACAAAGTGCAAAGAGGAGGGGGGAGAGAGCGGGCATCCCTGCCTCGGTCCGCTCTTAATTTGGAAGGGATCTGAAGCAAATCCTTGGTGGGTAACCCTGGCCGACGGAGCCGAATACAGAGCGAATATAGCTTTTATCACCCATTCCCCAACCCAAAAGCTCCAAGCGTGGCTTCCAAATAAGGCCAGTCTATCCTATCGAATGCCTTTTCTGCATCCAGACTGAGCACCATAACTGGTATTAATCGTGAATTGGCTATTTCTAATAGATCAATGATTCGTCGGGTGTTATCAGATGCTTGTCGACCCGGGATAAACCCGACTTGATCTGGGTGCACCAGTCTGGGTAGGATGAGACCCAATCGGATGGCCAGTAATTTAGCGTAAATGTTTATGTCCGAATTAATCAGGGATATTGGCCTGTAGCTTCTACAGTCCTGTGGGTCCTTTCCCTGCTTATGTATCACGGAGATGGACGCCTGGAGCATGTGTCGGGGGAAGGGGGTACCTTCCAGTACTTGATTGAACATACGGAGGAGATATGGGGCCAGTTGTTTCATGTATTTTTTATAATAGAGATTCGAGAATCCGTCGGGACCCGGGGCTTTAGAGGGTTTCAGCGATTTGATAACCTCCATTAATTCCTCCATTGTAAAGTCACTACCCATTACCTCTCTGTCAATCTCACTCAGATGGGGCAGATTCGAGCTCTTTAAGAAATCCATCAGGGCCTTTGTTGTCCCGGGTGATCTGGTTACCTTTCCCCCATCATACAAATTTTCATAGAAGTTCATAAACTCCCCCACTATATTTTTAGGGTTGGCCGTGATTGCTCCTGATTCCAGACGTAAGGCCTGAATGTTGTAATTTTTGGTTTTGGGGCTGAGCAGGTTGGCCAGCAAGGTGTCTGGCTTGTTTGTTTTCTCAAAGAATCTTCTCTTAGACCAACTTAACTATTTCTCAGCATGGGAAGTAAGGAGTAGGTTTAGTTTAACTTGGGCATCCCTAATTTGTTGGAGGGTGGTTGGATTCGGGGACCCTCTTTAGGTCCCTCCGCCCCTGCATGATTTTGGCGCTGCACTCTCTCTTTCTCTTGGCCGCTAAGCTAATCAGTACCCCTCTTAGTGTTGCTTTGTGTGCCTCCCAGAGGGTTGTATGTGAGCGAACGCTACCTTCATTTTCGTTAAAGAATTGTTTAATTTCCTTTTTAATCTGCTCCATTAGTTCAGGGATTTTTAAGAGGGATTCATTCAATTTCCAGTTTGCTCCCAGTCTGTCCAAACCTATCTGTGTGCACCGTAGCTCTATGGGTGCATGATCCGACCACGAAATATCGTGTATCCCAGAGTGGGCGATCTTTGGGACCAGTCTACTAGAGACAAAGAAGTAGTCGATTCTGCTGAATGAGTCATGGGGATGCGAATAGAAAGTGTAATTTCTATCCACCATGTGTAATTCCCTCCAAACATCAACCAACTGTAAGTCCTTTAGTCCTTGTTCTAGGGCCGTGGGTCTAGACCTTGTTCTAGGTCTGGGGGGTTCTGATCTGTCCAGGGCTGCGTTCAGTACTGAGTTGAAGTCACCTCCTACTATCAGGGCCCCTCTACTGTGTTTTTGAATGGTTGTGAATAGTGTTGTGAAGAAGGCCGGGTCATGTCCATTCGGGGCATATACTGTCACAATCGTTATTGGTTGCTGATTTATGGATCCCGTGAGCATGAGAAACCTTCCCTCTTTGTCTTTTTTTCACAGTGTTCACCACCAGTCACACCCTGTTGTGTATCAGGATTGCTACCCCTCGTTTCTTTTCTGTTGCCGAGGACAGGAATACTTGTTTAAATTGTTTATCAAAGAATTTTGGGCAGCTGGTGGTGCTAAAGTGTGTTTCTTGAATTAACACAATATCGGCCCTTGTTCTCTTGTAATCAGTGAGTGCTACCTTCCTTTTGCAGGGACAGTTAAGCCCTTTGGCATTGTGTGAGATAAAGGTTAGAGACATGTTGTGCGTGTATTCCTACCTCTCTTCAGTTGTGGCTCTACCTTGGATATCAGCTGATCGTCAGAGAGCTCCCGCTCCTTTGCAGTGCGCAGCAGTTTACTCAGCGTTGCCGTTGCTCCACCTGGGCAGGACGATGGGTGGGGTGGGGACAATACAAAGGAACATGCGACACATAGGGAAAACATAACAAAGTGGGAGAGGTGCCTATGGTCCATGACCACTGCCCCTCCCTTGCCTTTGGCTTCTGGGAAATGAGCGGGGCCCCCACTGTACCTCCTCCCTCCAAGTGGGGCACTCCCCTCCTCCCTCTCCCAAGGACTTTCTCGAGATCCTGGGCAGCTGCCCCGATCCGAGTCCCAAGACACATGGCAATGGCCGAACCTCCGTCCTGACTGGCCTCTGTTTGCCAATATTGTAATACTCTGAGCATCAACTCAACTTAAACTTAACTTCAAACATCAAGAAAAAAAAGAAAAAAGTAAAACCTCCTCTTACTGGCTGGGACGTAGGGAATAATAACCCTAGTAGTCCATGCCCCCCCCCCCCAGAACGCACCTTCTGCTGTTGGTTTTATATCCCCTATATAAGGCTCCTTGCCCTCCTCTGGTCCTCATTTTTGCCTAGGCGTCAGCACCCCTCTACTCCATCTGCAATCCCCCTCCTTCTATCTAGATCTTATATACCTATCTACCTGCGTCTGCCCTCCCTATCTGTGTCTCCCCTCTCTATCTCCTGTTGGTCTTACTGCTATCTGCGTATCTGTGTCCCCCCCCCTCATGACCTAGCTAGTCCCCCATGACCCGTCGTTCTACTTATTCTGCTCTCCAACCTCCTGTGTTGAGACCTTCCCCTCTCCCCCTAATCCCTTCTCCTCCCCCTCTTATCCCTTCCCTGCATCCCCATGTCTTTAAATTTTCTGTTTGGTAGTTTGTCTTTATTGTTTTATGCTCCGTTTCTTCCCGGTATACGATGCCCACATAGCCAACCCTTTACATGCAGTCTTTCTCTCTCTCCTCCCCCCCCCTTCGACATTGCCTGTCTAGTTCCTGGCATCCCTTCCTGTGGGCTTCTAAGGCTCGTCTCCCCATCCAGCCGCTTCTCGCTGCCATCTTGGAGGTGCTTGTCTTCTGTCTCCTGGAGGTCTCGCGGGATCTGACGTCACATCCTCCTCCTCTGCGTCACTCGGTCCCTCCTCCATCTCATTGAGCAGCCGGAGCCGATACAAGATGGCCGCCAGTCCCGGAGGAGCGCTGCTAGGATCCAGAGGTAGCATGGTGCGGCTTCACAGGAGGGTACAACAGGATACAACAGGCTCAAAACCGTAGAGCTCCGAAGATGCGGGCAGGAACAGGTAAGATGTAGATTCTTCTGCAGATCACGGACCCCTTTCACTTCGGGCTCCATGGCTGTTTGTTTTTGTCCTTTTTTCTAGCCTCCTTCCAGGCTGGGTCAGGGGCTGGTCGCTCTCCCCTTGCTTCCTCGGGTATCTTTTCTTGGAGCCCCAATTTCGTTAGGAAGCTCTCACCATCCTCCAGTATCCTTAGGGTGTTAGAGGCACCATTGCGTGTCACCAGCAGCCCAAAAGGATAGAGCCACCTATATCTGATACCCTCGTCCCGGAGCACCTTGGTGATGGAGGTAAGTTGCCTCTGCTTGAGCAGGGTGGTGGGTGAGATAGACAATGTTTGAACTGGGGCGCTCCCTAAATAGTCTGGCTTTAAAAATATTACAACGCCTTAACTATATTAAAAATAATAAAAATATATGAATGTGAAGTTGTGTTCGTGGTGTAAAAGAGTATATGAAATATATACTGGCCCTTTTGTTGGGTTTGTGGTTGCCGCTTGACCTTGAAGAAGGGAACCCCGTATCCTTCTTAACGTGGCAGTGGTAGTGTAAAGATGGTCAGCGCAAACCTCGTGGACCTCAGGATGTTTGATGGAACCGGATGCAATTGAATAAAAGAGGAATAAAAGAGGAATAAAAACACAATATTAGTGCATCATATCCACATGTGTGGGGGATGTGGGGAAGGGGTGGGGGGGAGGGGGGGATGGGTGTGAAAGGAGGATACGCTGGAAGGGTTAATGATGTTTTTCCACTATCTAATCAAAGAATACATAAATATATGGATTCATTGACTCACACGGGCTTGTGTGGTGATTCTCCCTCAACGCAGACTGAAGTGGGTTAATGCAGACTCATATGCTGGAGTCTTAATACACATAAAACTCACACGGCCTAATGTGAGTTCTTGCCCTCAGAGGGTGGTGTCCTGTATGGATGGTGTCTGGTCGTCTCAGCCAAATGTCCCCCAATAGGTGTGGTGTGTGAGTGTCTCCTCTCCCCGTTTTCCAGATGACCAAAAAGAATGTGTGCAAACCAGGGTTAACAATATAACAGGTCTTTATTAGGTAAACAGTTCAGACATGAGCATAAAACATGCATACATGTTGTGGAACATAAACATAAAAGATATAAAACAGTATGTGACACAATGAACTAGACAAAACACAGAGTACACTCACACTCTAATGAAACTTCTGATGCCCAGCATCAGCCGCTCGGTACAATCCTACACGGTCTCCTCCTCCGTTGTTGTTCCCACTGGCGCGTCCGGCAGTGGAACCGGAAGAGGGGATCTGCACCGGATGTCCTGCGGTCGGCTGGGTCCCTCTCTCAATGAGCTCCGGCAGGGAGCAACGCGTTTCGCAATAAGCGTCGTCAGTTTCCTGCCGGATGCTCATTGTGTGCTGTATATATAGGTGCCCTATTTAAATTGATTGGTAAAACACCTGAAAATCATTAAATGTTGTCCGTTAAAAATAGACTCTTATGGTGTCTTTATAAGTGTAACTGATCATTGCCCTTAGGAACAGGGCCAATGAAATGTACCTAAACCTACAACTAGTTAATGTCTGTAGTATTGAAGACAATGTATTAAAAACAGTGTATTGCACACAATTAGTCTGCTGTATTTCAAGGATGGGTATGACAAGAATTAAACACAATAGTACTGGATTGTTGTTGAAATGAACATCAATTCGTAGTGCAGCATATTATACTACAATTGGTGTAATTTGTAATCCTACAAAATTAGTTAAAGTGACTCCGTGGACTGTATTTTACTGCAACCTTTTACTGTCAGTTAAAATCTCGTCATTTGTGATACAATGGTGCCATCATGTGGCTGAATTTGCAAACTACATCAACATTTATCAATTCCTCATTGTGACAGATTATGACTGAGTATTTATTTTTCCTTTCTCACACTGTGGGCAGTGTGGCATACTTTTATAAACAGATAAGATAAAATCCTTTGTAAAGAAATCAAAGAAAACACAAAAAACACAAAAATAATCCTTTCACAGACATATGTTAGAACAATGTAATTTATATATGTGATTTTGATAGTGGTGCCATCATGTGGCTGAGAGCTGAAATTACATATAAGTGTCTGGATGCTATTTCCACGCTAAACTATTTAATTTTATACAGATTCGGACAGATATATTTAAAATCTAAACAACTTAAAAACTAGAGATATCATAATTGTATATGCATATGTATATGTAAAATCTAAAAAATCTAAAGACAGTCAACAAGTGTAGTATTGGTTATTAATAACTGGTTTCTACTTCAATTGACAATTATATAAAACTAAGGTCCTCATGCAGAGAGCAGCGCTAGATTAAATTGGAGAGTTACATTTTTTTTTAGCTTTATTGGAGAGTTTTGTTCTCCATATGCAGAAAGGGCATAAAACTGCCTTTCTGCATATGGAGAGTTTCAACCAGCGCTATGAGCGCTGTTGAAACTGTTGGGAAAAAAATCGCGTTTTTTTTTTTTTCTTCTCCCTCTGGCCAGCCTCCTGCCAACTTTTTTTGGCGGAGGTAAATAGAGAATTTCTCTCCATGTTATTGGCGCGATCCGCGCCTTTCTGAATAGGGATATTTTTAGAACAGGGGAAATTTAGGTTCCCGCCGGTAGCTCGGCGAGAAACACAAAAAACAAAAAACAAATGGCGCTTTTTTTGAAACTCGCCAGTACCTGCCGTTCTACAGGCATTTCTCTCCAATAAATGCCGCTATTCACATTACCGCTGCTCTCTGCATGAGGCCCTAAGTGTGTTCATTTGTTGACACGATGGTATGCGTCAATTTGGTCTTCAAACACTGATTCAAGGTGGATTCGTATTTGTGTCGTGCACTCCTATTAAAAATGGGATATGAAATGAATCAGTGTGGGTTTAGAATTGCATGCTAGAAGGACGACATTGGAAATGTATCATTGTGACTTTAAAATTTAAATTTTTTTTTTTTTTTTGTGATTTAAAAATTTTATGCTAAAAAAGTGGAATGAAAACAGATCAGTGTGCGCTCAAAGAAAGGCTGCGATATCTATCTCCACATTGAGGCCTGTGGGGGCCAGGCTTTTCAACTTATAGATCCAAAAAGTTTATTTTCTAGATAAAGTTGTTAGTCTGTCCCCTCCCCTCCCCTCCAATGTGGGGGGACTACTTCAATGCCCCTGAATTCAAGGCCTGATGGATCTCCTTGGTGGTGTAGTGCAAAATGTTTTGATACACTATGCGTCATTAGTTTCCGTCTGATGTTCCCTAGGTGCTCTAAGATGCGCACCCTTAATGGTCTACTGGTACGCCCTACATACTGAAGTCCACATGGGCAATTTAGAAGATAGACTACGAATTCAGATTTACAATTGATGAAACTAGCGATTTTGAACTGTTCTCCTGTTGTTTTGGAGCTAAACTGAATTTTCTCTTTTGTTCCCTGTTTGCATGCTTTACAGGTATTACATCTGTGGAAACCTTTTACTTTCTGCAACCAGTTTGGATCCTGGCCTGTTGTCCTACTTTCTGGCCTGAAAAGACTTGGTGCTAACCTTCTTTTAATATTATCTGCCCTCTTATAGATAACTTTAGGTTTCTCTGGGAGGTAATCTTTTAAGGTAGGATCTCCCTGTAAGAGATGCCAGTGTTTATTAAGGATCTGTTGTATGCTTCCTGCATCTTGGCTAAAGTGTGTTAGGAAAGCAATACTAAACTCCTCTCTTGGCTTCGGTGGGTTGGTTTTTAAAATTTCGCTTCGTTTCAGCTTCCCTACGTCTCTTATTGCAATATCCATTTTTTCGTTATCATAGTTTTTAGCAATGAATCGGTTCTTCAGAATGTTGGATTGTTCCCTATACACATGATCATCGCTACAGTTTCTCCTAATTCTGCGAAACTGTCCTGGGGGTATGTTTTTCAACCATTTCTTATGGTGGCAGCTAGTGTTAAGCAGATAATTGTTACAGTCCACTGTTTTGAAGAAAGTTTTAGTCTTTAGTCTATTGTTCTCTATGTAAATTGTTAAATCTAAAAAGTCTACTGTGTTGTTACCTATGCATGTTGTAAAGGCCAGATTCCTCTCATTGTTGTTGATATAATTCAGAAAATGGTTCAAGTTGTCGTTGTTGCCTTTCCAGATGAAGAACACATCATCGATGTATCTCCGCCACAGGACAAGATCCGCACCGAATTCATGCTCCGACCAGATGGTATCGGTCTCCCAACTGTCCATAAACAAGTTGGCATAACTCGGTGCGAATTTTGTACCCATCGCTGTTCCACATTTTTGTAAAAAATAAGTTCCATCAAAATGAAAAAGGTTATGTTTAAGGATAAAGTTAATACTTTCTAAAATGAAGCGTCGTTGTTCTATTTTAACTGTTGTATCGTTTGTTAGTGTCCTTTCGATGGCTTTAAGTCCATCATCGTGCTTTATGGATGTATACAATGAAGTTACATCACAGGTGCACATTTTATAGCCTTCTTGCCAATCTATCTGTTCTAATATATTTAGAATTTGCGTTGTGTCTCTGAGATAGGACCGCATCTCCGCAACATATGGCTGTAGAAATACATCTATGTATTCCGATAGTCGCGACGTGAGTGAGCCTATCCCAGAGATAATGGGTCTACCTGGTGGTGCTTTAATGTCTTTATGGATTTTGGGTAGAAAATAAAAATTGGCATAACTGGGAATTTCACATTTAGATAATCATACTCTTTTTCATTCAGAACTCCTGTTGCACTGCCCTTATCTATCAAAGTGAGGAATTCTGCACAGAATTCTTTATGAGGATTTGTCTTCAGACGTGCATAAGTGATGTCGTCCGACAGTATCCTCTCTGCTTCTCCCTTGTAGTATTCAGTGTCCATAATGACTACCCCTCCCCCTTTATCTGCTTGTTTAAATGTGATTGCCTTTTCTTTCTCTAGGTTTTGTAATGCAATTTTCTCTTTTAGGGTTAGATTGTTCTTTGTTATTTTAGTCGTACCAGAGGTCAGTCTATCGAAGTCCTCCTGGATTTTCTGATGGAATACTTCTAAGTTATGGCCTTTTGCCCAGCTCGGATAGAATTTGGATTTATTTTTCAGTTTTCAATGTTTGAAATCCTCTACCTCTGTATTCGCGTTGGTATTATTGCTCACTATCTCCCTAGTTAGTGCATCTTTTGAGATAAAGAATTTTTTAAGGGTGGGTGAGATATCCTGGAACACTTGCAATTTGTGGCCCTCAAATTCAACATCGTTTCGGGTCATTTGGCAGAAGGATTCCTTCACTTTAAAGAAGTGGAATCGCGCTATGATGTCTCGGGGGGGAGGGGGGGGGGGCTCCTTGTTGCGGCCGCGACCTCAGGGCTCTATGGCACCGGTCTAGGTGTATGTCCTGCTCTGCCCTGTCAGGCATTAGCTGAGTCAGCCATCTGCCCATGAAGTCGTCCGGATCAGTCTCGTCCTCCGGCACCCCCCTGATCCGCACATTATTCCTGCGATCCCGGTTATCATTGTCTTCCTGTCTGTCCATAATTTCCCTCACAGTAACCTTCACCTGGGCCAGTTGTTTATCCGTTCTGTGCTGGGCCTTAGTGGTGAAGTCAAGCTTATTTCCCAGGGAGTCTGTTCTCACTCCAATGCCACTGATATCAGCTCTTAGCGCCGCCAATTCAGACTGGAAGCATCTTCTGATATCCAGATAGAACTCTCGTATGTCTCTCCGCCGCATCACTTGATTCTCCTTGCCGCTGTCTTCCCTGTCCTCCTCCTCCTCCGACTCTGTGCCGCTTCTCGTGGACCCCTCATGGCTTTTGGCGCGCGCCGAGTCCCCCTTTTCAAAGTAATCTGCGAGAACCGCGGAGGTTCTCTTTGATCTCGTCGCCCTCGACATCTTTGTATTTTAGGGTCTCTTTGGATCTAGTTTTGGTATGCTTTGTTGAGTTTTGGATGCTTTATTTATTTATTTAATCACCGGCTGTGGACGGAGCTAACTGTTCACCCGACCATTCAGTCAGCCGTCGCGCATGCGCCCCCCTTATTTTTTAATATGTATTGGAGGGTGGGGGTGTATTCTTTAATATGTTTTGGGGGTGATAGTGTTTCCTGGCTGTGTCGGCCTGTAATAGCAGGTCCCCTGCATATTGTATGAGCCGGTCTGGCTGTGATAACGCTGGCGCTATGTCTGCTAAACAGCGGTGTAACTAAGCTGGGCTGCAATGAAATCTCGGGGGAGGCGCACAAACGGTGTGTGACTTATACGGAAATGTACAATAATAATAATAATAACATGTTCTTGTATAGCGCTGCTAGTTTTACGTAGCGCTTTACAGAGACATTTTGCAAGCACAGTCCCTGCCCCGTGGAGATAAAGTGACTTGCCCAAAGTCACTAGAAGCCGACACTGGGAATTGACCCAGGTTCCCCTGCTTCACTCTCAGTGCCAGTCAGTGTCTTCTACTCACTGAGCCGCTCCTTCTCGCAAGGAAACTTGTATTGTCTCTCAGGATGTGCGGGAATCGAGAAGAACATATTACAGATATGTAAACAAGTACAACACTTGGCTGTCGGTGACACCGGCGATAGAGCGTGAAACCTTTCCCAGCGAAGGATAAATAATCCTGAGAACCATGAGCCATTGTGCTCTTTAACTGGCCAATGAGGGAATTACAGCCCAGAGACGCCCACAGAGACCTCTTGTGCGCTAGTTATTGATGGTGCGGCTGGCGCTGGAAATATGTGATGCCTTTGCTGTTTAGGTTCCTGAACTGTTATTTCCATATTGGAAACCCTGGCGCTGTGCGATTCTATCTGTGCCCGTAGCATGTTATATTTCCATAGGATGTGGGATAATTGGGCGTCCTTTGCCTTCAGGTAAGATATTATTACATCAACCGCGTCGCCATCTTTCCGATATTAATTTCCCTTGTAGTAAAAGCTGCATGTTATTCCCAAACTGTCCTGTAATAACCAGATTAATTTGAGTCAATTAATTAATCTGAGTCACCAATGAAGGAAGTCGGGCATCTTCTGCAATAATACGAGGATACTTTATTACCGCTGGTTATACAGAATACAGCGCACACGTACAATACAAATACAGATGTTTAATGCAGAACCTGTTACACCCTCCCATTTATCCCTCCCCTTCCCGACGACTCGTCTCATTTTTCTCGTTCTATTTGAGGTTCTGCCGACAACTTTCTCTTTTATCTGATTCTGAAAGTCAATCGTTTTTAACCCTTTTTCGATTAAATCTATCTATATAATGAAGCAACATTGGAATATATTTTTATAAGTTGATAAACTTTACAAAATAGAGACAAAGGTATCCAACCAATATGCGCTCATGCACTGATAAGATTATACATTTAAAACTCAACTTTTGATTCTGTTTTTATTACAATTAGGGGAGAGAGAGAAGGTGTAATAAGATCCTGTGAATGAGCACATATTAGCCTGGGGCTTGGGGATCACCAGCACCCGAATGGTATAGGAGAATCACTTAGGTTAGGTGTGGCTCTTTGTAAGTTATTTCATTGTTACTGAATGAATTAGTCCTTATAGGAATAGAGTTTAGTCCAAATCAAATCAGTCAGGCACTCTTGCAAAATGTGATCCTCCCTGCTGCACAGTGTTACTTTACCTCTGGGATATGGTTTGCTGTGAGTGCCAGACAGTATGTATAAGCCGCACAGTCTGTGTGTGAGTCAGCAGCACGGTTACGTCTCTTAGGGCAGGAGCACACATGGTGCTTTGCGGCGCCGCGTGAGCGCGCCTCCGTCTGCTCGGCGATGTGTGAACGCGGGCGGGCGGGAGAGCAAGCGGGGGAGCGGGCGGGCAAGCGGGGGAGCGGGCAGGCAAGCGGGGGAGCGGACGGGCAAGCTGGGGAGTGGGCGGGTAAGCGGGGGAGCGAGCGGGCAAGCTGGGGAGTGGGCGGGTGAAGGATAAATAATGTAATGTAATAAAAATAATGTAACATAATGTAAATAATGTAATAATGAGACTAAATTATAAAATAACCCCCCCCCTCCCGCCACCCCCACCCCCCAATCACCCGTCCCCCAGCAATTTCAGCAGCCAATCAATTAAAATGTCTGGACAGTAATTGGCTGCTGAAACTGACGCCCGCGGCTGCTGCCGGGAATCACAGTTTGGAAAGACTCCCACGTCTGTAGCAGCAACGCCGCCGCGCTTCGCAGCCAAAGGTAGTTTCAACAATGAACACTATCATTGGCCACCAGGGATTGGTGATGGACGCGCGTGCACTAAAGCGTGTGCACGTCGTGTAGCGCGGTGTGTGCTCCAGCCCTCAGGCAGCAATTCACAGGCAGTGATTCAGCACCAGGGGGCCTGTTCTCGTAGCTCCGAAGTGTGACAATCCGCTATTAAAGAGTCGTTTCCGCTGGGATTGGCGCGCTTTGCTACGTTGTACGCCCTTCTCACAGGCCCAGTCTGGGTGTAAAGACTTTTTTAGAAGCGGTTTCACTCCGGTTCTGCCAAGCTGATGGGTTTGTCAAAAAAGCCTAAAACTCAAATTTGTTGACAAACTGCAATTCTCGGAGCGACCACATGAGGCCGCTAGAACCTTTCAAATAAACCCGTTCTTACACTTCCGTATTGGAAACCCTGGCGCTGTGTGATTCTACCTGCGCCTCACCTGGTAGCACTTAGATAGGTAAGTGCAAGGGGTATTTAAGGGTTTTTAGCATTGTTTAGTATCAGCTCTCACCTTGACAAAGGCTGCCTGTGTGCAGCCGAAACATTGGTTGGGGGGATAGTAACCACACAGAACCACTAGGTTCCCACCCCAAGAGCCATGCTCTTGTACCTGATATAGCACCCACCCAATCCTGGTGATAATAGACTCTCGCTGGGAGTCACAATCTTACTCTGATAGCTGGGTCGGTTCTGGGGACAAGGGGACCTCTGTGAATACATAGGGTCCGAGGGATTCCAGAACTCACACAACACAGTTATTACAATCCCTGTACACACACCCCAATGATCCTAACCCTACCTCTTTTAACCTGGTTGTCTCTGGGGGCACGGGGATCGCCACTAAACCCAGAGAGTACCGGAGCTCACAGAGAGCACACACCTAGTTACTGAATCACAAGACACAGACAGTAATAACCCCAGCCTGATCACACTAGGGGGTAGTTTCGGAGTAAAAATATCACAATATATAGTAGGTCACAAGTTACACAAAATCATGTGAGCTAACTCTCAGTGACAACAATAGAGCAATCAAACAAGAGTTTAATCTAGAGGGTACAGTACACAAAAATCTAACACAGTCAGCATCAGTAAATAAAAGGGAGAGGGTAGTAGAAATAGAAACGTTTCTTCTTTGAAACTTACAAGCTGTTCAGTTCCCCCCGAGTGTGCGGGAATAAAGTCCTTGGGATGGTGCGAGGGCAGAGGGACAACTGCACAGACCAACGTCTTCCAAAGAGAGATCCCAGCATCTGAATCTGAAAAACCAGGCAGGGGCTTTGAAGGATTTTGTTGCCCATTATCCCCTATGAGGTATTTGTACCAATCAGAGATGTTTAATCCTCAGCCAATCGCAGGACTGGCCCTTGCCTAACTAAAATGTAAAATAGTATTGGGGAATGACCCCCTTGTATACCTGGGGCTACTAAAACCGAGGCTGTTGATATATCAATTCATAGTACTCTGGGCGGAAGACATCACATCATCACATATAAATAATTAGAGAACCTTCATCCGTGTGTGGACTAATGCAGGGTGGGGGGCAATGACGGTAGAAGTACAGATGGGCACGTCCAGGGAAATGGCCAAAGGTAAGTCCATAAATTCCGATTATATACCTCACCTGCACCCTGTGTCCCGCGGTGAAGAAATCAGCGGTCAGTACTCACGGGTAGCTGCGTGACCTGCCTGTATAGCTGATGGTGAAGCAGCACGGTTTCCAGCTGCGTGGTGATGTCGGCGTGCTCCAGCCGTGTGTAGGAAGCAAAGTAGAGAGAAAAAGGGAAGTGACGCGGCGATCACAGCTCCTCCAATCAGCCAGACATTTTTCTATGTGCCCTATGGGCGGTATTGATAATTTCACATATTCAGTTATAGAACACATTCCTCGCCATATTCGAGGCGGGGGCAGGGAAAATGTATTGAATAGGCGTGAAATGTACTGGATTTACACCCTGGGCACCCTTCACCCATTGGGCATCAATCAGGATTGGGAACTTAAACATTTCCTGGTTGGTTAGACTATATTTAGAGGGGTGTTCAGGTTGTATTCCAGTATATTGTACTATCGAATATTGTAGTACAGTTTAATATTTACCATGGTGTATGTATTCATTAATTGTTGTGTGTATGGGATATGATCCCGGTCTTCATGGCTCAGCTGTTTGTGGTATACAATTGATTAAACCTTTAATCACAGTTCATCCAGTCACTTGAGCATATATTGAGCTGTATGAGACTCACTGTGGTATATAGGCAGACAGGTGTACAGGTTATACTGGAGGAGTGACACAGAACTCTATATATACCATAAAGGCACTGTCTAAATCCCCAGTAAACCAAAGTGCATACCTTGTAATACACAGTTCTGTGTTGGAGCCTCAGTGGAACAGCTGCTCAGACTTCAGATGAGTGCGTGCATCACGCCAGTAACATGAATAGGCGGTGGGTGGTCCCGTGGGATCCGACGGCGGAGCACTGCAACTGTAAGCAATGGGGGGCTTCCGATTTAAAAAGAATTTATTTGCGTCCCTTTATCAAAGAGTGGATGCGCGTCTGCTAGGTTCTCCGTTATAAAGTCTTGCTCCCGCCCCCAACGATGACGTCACAGGGACTACAAATATCGCGTGAGTTGCTGGATAAGCCAGCTCATTGGTAGATGTACTAACCAATAGCGCAACTCATAGGAGAATAGCCTCCCCTGTGGGAGTTGCCTCAGAGTCTTGTGGATAACGGAGAAGTAGCCAAGAAAACAAAACACAAAGTGGATAATAGTAAAACATATTAGGTAACACTATACAAATTAAAGATTAAAAAGCGCAATGTTAAAAACATAAGAGATGGAAGACTGTCTAATATCTAGCACATACATCATTACGCTATTTTTCAGAAGGGTATTCGTATCAAATATGCAAACAAAGTTATACATCCAAAATGATCCATTTAAAGCAACACCATTGCTCTGCTTATTTTTTGCAAAAGCTATGTTCACATACCTCAAGTAAATAAGAGGGTAGTGTAAGTCTAAGATGACGGTAAATATATATATATGATGGTGTCACCCGGAAACAGTACAAAGGGGATTTATGAGAACTAGAAATTATATTCCCATTATGTAGGACCACTAGTTAATGAATTGGAACCAGATAATACCACAGTATATTGGCAGTGTTGTTAATGTAACACAATGTATTGTTTGTGTAGCTGATAATAGCACCAGATGCATATTGGTTTTATACCTTAATTTAGTGTACATAACATTGCCAACTGTAAATCACACAAGCAGATAATCAAATCACTTATGTAAATAACATAGTATTATATGATTACATCATAGACAGTCATTGTGTATTGGTCTAAAAATCATTTTGATATCCAACCAATGGAAGGAATAGGTGACACAACTCCATAAAGTACATGAAAAGATGTATGTAGCATGGCTATGTGTAGTCTATATGTATAGACACAAATTATTGTTGCAGGTGACTGTGCAAGATATATATGCCATGTTATTAATGTATGGAAGCAGAGTTGCATGACACCTATATTTACTCAAGAAAATGTTTGAGTTCCCAGTCTAGATTCATGCCCCTGGGTGCCAATGTCACTGTTTCCGGGTGACACCATCATATATATATTTACCGTCATCTTAGACTTACACTACCCTCTTATTTACTTAAGGTACGTGAACTTAGCTTTTACCAAAAATAAGCAGAGCAATGGTGCTTTGTGTTTTGTTTTATTGGCTTCTTCTCCGTTATCCACAAGACTCTGAGGCAACTCCCACAGGGGAGGCTATTCTCCTATGAGTTGCGCTATTGGTTAGTACATCTACCAATGAGCTGGCTTATCCAGCAACTCACGCGATATTTGTAGACCCTGTGACGTCATCGTTGGGGGCGGGAGCAAGACTTTATAACGGAGAACCTAGCAGACGCGCATCCACTCTTTGATAAAGGGACGCAAGTCCTGAAACGCGTCAGAGTGTTCATTTGTACTCCCCATGACCACCAAATAAATAATTTTTAAATCGGAACTGGTTTGCAGCCCCCATTGCTTACAGCCGCAGTGCTCCGCCGTCGGATCCCACGGGACCACCCACCGCCTATTCATTAATTGTTTGGATATGTAATGACCAATGATGAAATTTAATGACCTGCCTAGATTAGTACTCCTGTCCCCGATAGCTCACAGAGCTCATCAGTTAGGTGTTCACTCCCAAAAAATCTTTATAAGTATCAAATAACATTGTATTTAATAAGAGTATTTACCTTTAATTCCTCCATCATTTTTTCTATTTTTTCCTTTTGTATATTTAGTTTTTCAACGTGTATTCCATCAGTTCTTTTGCTTTTAACCCCTTGTTTTTATTCTTTTTAACATATTGTTCTACACTTGTAGTTATTGTGTTTTGTATTTGCATGAGACATCTCTTAACTATATCTGATGACAGAGCGTGATTATATGATTATTCTTGGCTATTTAGTCAGCAGCTGTGAAGGGGAGTAATTCACTCCTACTTTTTTTAGCCAATCAGAGTCTGTCACCAGCTATAGAAGGGACGCCGTATGATGAGGGAACTCACTCTTTGATAAAGTCCGTACCCGGACGAAACGCGTCAGAGTGTTCTGTTTCTGATGTTCACGTTGCATAATCAATAAAGTTTTTTATTTTTTCTAATGCGTGTGGCTGATTGGAGGAGCTGTGATCGCCGTGTCACTTCCCTTTTTCTCTCTAAAATGTAAAATAGGAGGGAATCAAGCACAGAAGGGGTTACAGAGGGTCACGCTCAGTCTGGCATTTAAACCTCTTCAGAGGAGCTCATCTCAGCAGGGGTCATACAGCCAATGGCTGAGGCTTCCTGGCACACCGGAGAGGGGAACCTCGGGGGTGTCTTGTAGACAGGAAGGGGTATCAGTGTATCATACAGCTGCAATCCAACAATTAGTGACAAGTGCGCTCAAACGCTGGATCCTTTCGGTTCTATGAGATGTGTGGGTTCCAGACAAGCAGGATAGGACACCGGGGTTGGTGAGATAAATGGTGAAGTAAAGTCCCCAAACAGGCCAATGATCCCTGAAGGGTGAGATAAATGGTCAGAACCACAATCAAACCCACATTGGGCTGGTCCCTGGACTCACAATAAACGATTGTAGGGAATAAGAAGAATAGTACTCACAGATTCCCCTGTCCTGTGTGTCCTGATGGGCGAGCTGCCATGTGACGTGTTCTTGTCCTGAAGAGAGAGAGAGAAACCTGCGCACAGCCAGGGGAGCGGGTCCCAAGGGGATGTATAAAAAGGATATCTTTATTGATCCATCATAAAAAAAGGAGGTAAACACCCTCCTACGCGTTTCGTGTACAAAATACACTTTATCAAGGAGCACTTCACACTTAAAACAGGTGTGTCCTAAACGAGACACTTATAGGGTTAATCATAGGCGCAGTACCTTGTTTTGAGTGTATATGTATTTAAAGCATCAGCTGCAATTTAAATTAATTAACTAGCTTCTGGTCTTAAATAAGTATCTTATGCATAAAAAGAATATTATTATAAAGTGTTCTGCAGCAGTCTTGAGAGGTCGAGCACTTTGTGTATTTGATTAATCATCAACCAGACATTAGTGACTATTTTAGAAGTACACATGCCTGTTAGGTTTAGCTAAATCGCTGTGTCTTAAATGTGACACTTATAGGGTTAAGCATAGGTGTAACACATTATTCATAATGTGCTCAAATCCTTAAGCAATGTTTTGTACAACCTGACACATTAGTTCAAGATATGTGTTAAAATGACCCTATGAACTGTTAGGTCTGTGGTCTGCTGAAGACATGTAGTGGAATTTAATTCTCTCAAAGACACAACAAGCAATTGTTTTTGTGTAATGTATTTATGCTGGGGCGAGTCATTTCATATACGTACCTGAGCAGGTGAGTGCAGGTATCCAGCCAGGGAAGGTTTATTTACATCAGGTGCTTTTTGTCCCGTGAGTATTACCAGGCAGGTATATATAGTGAACACCTAGGACTGTTTTTTACTTTAGTTTGGTTTACTCACTTGTATAAGCGGTATATTTTACACTGATCGTTATTAAATGTTATGTTTTAACTTAATTCCATCAATCATCAATTCTGTGGTGTGCTGAATAGGGAGACTTTTCTGGGGTATTTCTCTGTAAATGCAGGGACCTGACATGGCAGGGAGACAGCTGGCTGAGCTTCCCCTTTATTTATTAAGGGATCCCGGCCTAACCCGTCCCACTCATGTTCTGCCCATTGCCTGCTGCCATACTGAGAGACGCATTGTACTGTAGTCTCATCTGTCTCTTCCTGATTACGTCCCACTGTAGTCTCTTGTGCAGAGTTTGCTTCTCTTTTCCAGCTGAACGGTGTTTGCAATCCTCTGCATTTGCAGGATATGGAGTACAGTCAGGTTTTGGTTTGTAATATACGCTTCTTCCTATATAGTTAATGTGTAATAAGGGATAGGGAGAGGGGGAAGTTAGCTCAATCTACTGTCTATAGAATGGTGCCAGGGGTGAAGGGTCATTGAACAACAACTACACTTGCCTAGGCAAGAAAAAGAACCCCTTTTAAACAAGCACTCATGTAATGGTAATTACAAATAGTTAAAATTAACCTTTATTAGTGTATATGGGTAAACTAAGTGAAAGGATGGACATTCAACACAATTAAAAAAGTATTAAACTAGATACCTCCCAGTCTTGTATACCGAACTGGTAACGGTAGTAGTAGAAGGAACTTTAGAGTAACTGGCACCTACAAGATAGATACGTTGCTGGTGCCTCAGGGTGGTATGTGTACTCGAAAAGGTCTTGTGTCTGTCAATTATATACCGGACAGTCACACATCTTTATAACCACGCCTGATTGATTGTCACTCAATGAGAGTACATGATTAAGCTGTTAATGATTAATTAGTAAATGATATCTCAAACCAACAAACTAAGTATATCCTTAGTGTAGTATATGTTGAGATAGATAGTACTCAAATCTCTGGGGTAGACATAAATTAAAAAAGTTAATATAGGAAATGAATGAGTTTGACACAGTCAGGAACAGGTGGGTGTTACCCCCTCTGTTATTAACTGTGTCCACCGGCGCTCTAACTTATAGGTTAATATAGGTACAATGACATATAAAAATGGCATATAAAAAAGGAAAAGGGATTAACACAGTGAATTTAAAATAAAACAATTACTTAAAACAATAAATAAAACTTGATACTTAATATCTAGAAGATTTTCACATATTGTGTGCCCAAATACAGAGTCCAATCTTGAATCCTTTAGAAATGGGTATGCAGCCTCTTTACATCTGGAACCAACGGGACCAGGAAAAACTAGAGACAGGGGATGACAAAAAAGGTTGAGACAAAGAGAGACATACTGGATACATCGGCTTAACACCTTGTCCCCCAATGGGCTCAATGAGGAAATCGATATGGCAGCTTTTTTATGATCTAAATAAATAACTATAATTTAAAATATCATTAATATAGATAGATGTTCTACAGAATAAAATCATACTTATGTGTGTTTTTAATTGTAATGTAATGGCAATTATTGATTTTTATTGATATCAAATTGTATCAATATGTATTCTAACTGAGATGTACTGGTAACTGTTTTCAGTGTTCTCAGTGATTTTAACGTAGTTCAATTTTATCAGCCAATTAAACAAATGTTTTTAACCATTGTAGTTATTTATTAGATTTTTTTTCCTTTTTTTCCTCTATTTTCCTTTATTTAATCTCAATTCTATCATTCATTCAATTGCTAATTTATAAAAGTAATACTTGGTTTATTTATGCATACATGCTACTAAAGGCACTGGAAACATGCACCAATTATGTAATGTAATTGATTAATTGCGTTTTTTTTTTTTTTTAAATTGACTTTGGCACTATATATACAACTATGAATCAAGCAACCAGCAATGGCAGTGCCCCTGACGAAGAGGACAGAGTCCTTGAAACGCGTAGGGCGGACATTGCTGTGGTTGCTATAGACTGTTGGAAGGTTACACTTAGCTACTGAGGAGACGCAGACGTCAGAGTTCCCTAAAATCGCCGTGTTTGGAGAGGGAGCTGGTGACTGCCCGTAGTCCAACCACTAATCTGTGACACGCGCCGACGTCACGAATCATCTGACGCGGAAGTGGATGAGTTCGCCGATCGAGTGAAGGAGGAGGGCTGAGATTCACCTAACCTAAAGAAGCAGACGAATAAAAGTATCTCTGTTCCTGCGTTCACTCTTAGTACCGAAGTGTCTGTACCAACTACACTGCTGTGAGTGTTTATAACCGTTATTAACTGTGTATAAACCTAACTTTACTACTCTATGGGCTTTGCGCTTTTTTCTTTTTTGTCATAAATTAAAAAAGGTCCTTCAAAGCAACGCAGGGTATTAAAAGTTAATATATAGATAATAAAGCTACTGTGTAGCTGGTGAAATGAGGCTTTATAGTGAGAGCCTTGGACACATTGTTGAACTAATTTATACACAAGGTCTCCCTCTTGGCAAACTGACAGTACTTAGTGAACACTTCAGAATGCCTGAGCCTATGTGAGAGCAGAGAAGAAAAATTAAATAATTAATAAATAAACTATAAACTGCTACTCAGGATCCTCTGTGAGGACAGCATAAATGGTGCAACAAGGGCTATCTGATGCCTGAATGTGTTACTGATATATCAGCAGATGTTTATAATTCAGTAGATGGTCAGCAGATGCCTGAAAACCTGTCGTTTAATGTCTGCGACTTGTATATGAAATGTGG
Source organism: Ascaphus truei (assembly GCA_036426205.1). NCBI lineage: Eukaryota > Metazoa > Chordata > Amphibia > Anura > Ascaphidae > Ascaphus > Ascaphus truei. Next base: position 55,054 of record WSYH01002824.1, on the reverse strand, counting down.
CTGTAGTGATAGTAGCACACAGGCTGTTCAGTGAAGTAAACTCATTTAAAAGGATGCTCCACTGTCAGCCCTCTCAGTTGGCATAAATACATACATGGCTCCACATTTAGTATATTGGAGCTTTATACAGGTCGCTAGGTATATGCGGTCTGTATGTGCGGTGTGGGAGTAGTGGTGATTATCCCACAGCCACTCGGTAATATAACAGTGTAAAATGAAGTGGTACCTGAGTGGCTGAAGTCTAGGGAATTACAATCACTACTCCGATCGAATTGTGCCTGCAGAGTTCCACCCGGCGTGGTGTATTCATGAACACCACAGAACATTAGCTAGCCGGGTGGAGTGAAGATATATCTCATGCAGCAGCGAGCCTCCGTACTGATCAGCCCAGTGAAGGCTGCCTTGGAGCTACGCTAGACGCGGCCGCACCAACACATGTGCTGACGTCACAGAGGGGCGGCCACCACCAACAGCCGTTTCGCGTCACGCTGACACTTTCTCAAGGTGGCCCCGCCTCTACGGTAGCCGGGAGTTTATTTAGCCCAGCATTACCATGACAACGATGGCGCTAAGGTAAGTATATAATTCAAAATAAATAAAAGGATGTATTTGTGTTGATAGTTATTCCTGTTATGTAAATTATGGCTGGCTTCATGATGAGACACCAATTGATTTAAGACGATTCAGCAATAGGTAAGTGGAGAGTTCTGAAAAGGATAAATAAGTGACTAGGTACAGAGAGAACTGAATAGTGTGGTTATACCACGTGCACCATCAGGGGTTAATATTTGCCGTGCAAACAGACAAACCAATGCCACCAAAGGAACAGAAGTAATAGTGATTGGGAACAGATAGATGTTATCTGGCTATTATAATAATGACAGTCCATAATACTGGCATATCGGATATGTATAAAGTGGCCAGTGGTATCCAACAAATATTTCAACCAATGAATGGGGCAAACATGAATCTCTCACTTAAACCCTGAGGATGTAGAGTCCCCAGGGTGTGAGTCCACTCAGCCTCTACAATATTGGGATATAAAATATGTATGGAGTGGCATGTGTAATACAAAGAATATTCTTTTTTTTTTTTTTTAACTCAGATTTTTATTGCAATGTAACAGCAAAAACTACATTATCGAATACTTTATTTTTGTCTTGTATGAAAACAATATTTTCACAACTGAGAGAATAGTAGTGAGATCTTTCTAAAGAGGACAAACAGACACTTATAATCAAACTTAAAGGGGGAGACAAGACCCACTTATGGAAAAAAAAAGGGGGGGAGGGAATGGGAAGGTCTGGGTGGGGTGGGGAAGGATGGGGGTGAGGTATGCAGAGTGAGGTGGTAGGGGGTGCATCTGAGGCCCGAACCCGAACACGTGTGGACTGGGTCGCTTCTCTAATTGCTAATATTATAATGCTGCTATATAGGATCTTATGGATATAGAATACAACCCGTAAGCTCCTCCCAAGGAGAACGCATCTACAACTATCATAGCCAGATTGAGGTCCTCTCTATCCCCGGGATATCTGTCTGTTCTAGCCAGGGCGTCCAGACTTTTAGGAAATTGTCACCAGTGTCGTTAACTAAACTCGTTAATTTTTCCATCTGGCAAATGAACCAAATTCGATTTCGAATCTTTGGGATGGTTGGAATATCAGATTGTTTCCATAATGCTGCGATCTCGCACCGCGTTGCAATTGCAAAATGGGCAATTAATTTGTTGTGTGCTTTGGTAAGGCTCATTAATGGCCTGTTCAGGAGGAACAGCCACGGGTCTGGGGGTATTGTGAGATCGAACAGTCTCTGAATCCAATGTCTAATCGCCTCCCAGAGCGGAGAGATCCGAGGGCAGGACCACAGCATATGTAACATGTCGGCTGATCCTCCGCACTGGCGGGGGCACAGGGGGGAGGATCCCGGCACAAACCTTGATAATTTCAGTGGGGTGAGGTACCATCGCATTAGGACTTTATATGCGTTCTCCTTAAGAGTGGTGCATATGGAGCTCTTTGCAGTGGCCATGTATATAGCGCTCCAATCTTCATCCTCTAAGTTTTCTCCTAAATCTGTTTCCCATTGAGATCGGAATGAGGGTATCTGCTGTGCATGTTCACCAGAACTGATCACTTCTCCGTAGAGCTGAGATGTAAGTCCCTTTGTGTCGGTCTCAGCCAGACAGAGCTTTTTGAAAGATGTTAATATGGGGTATGGGGCAAATTTATTATAAAAAGCCCTGATCTGGAGGTATCTAAAGAATTCTGAGTGGGGCATCTCTTTTTCTTCTCTGATATGGTCGAATGTTTTGATTTTTCTATCATGTCCCTCCAGATCTCTAATCCGATTGTAACCCTTCTGCCTCCAGATTGAGGTATTACCGACCGATAGACCTGGAGCGAATTCAGGATTATTCCAAATGGATGTCACCATGGAGTGTTTTGTCGTGAGGGAATGCCTGATTTTTGTAGCCTCCCAGATTGACAGTGAGTTAGTCATTGAGGATAGCGGCATTGTGGCAAATTTTTGCGCTGTTTTAGGAAACCAAATTAAGCTGCTGAGCTCCAAAGGTGCGCATGCGGCATTTTCTATTTCTACCCATCTCTTCAATTTCGGGTTAGATTGCCATTGTACAATTTGGCTTAATTGTGCCGCCTTGTAATATGATAGCAGGCAGGGTACTGCTAGGCCGCTAGCCAGCACAGGTTTTTTCATATTTAGTTTATTTACCCTCGTTTTTTTACCTCCCCAGATAAATTTGTAAATTTCAGATTGAAGTGAGTGCATGTCCCTCAATCTGAGTGGCACTGGAAGCATTTGGAAGAGGTATAATATACGGGGGAGTAAGTTCATTTTGACACTATGGATACGTCCAATCCAGGATATCCTTTTGGATGTCCACTTCTGTAAATCAGATTTTAGGGTCCGAATCAGGTTGGGGTAATTTGCATTGAACACGTCCTTTACAGTTTTGGTGATGTGGACACCCAAGTATTTTATGTGGTTTTGTTGCCAGTTAAATTTGAAATTCAATTTTAGTAATTTCTCTGTGTGTCTTGGGAGGTTGATGTTGAGGGCTTCCGACTTGGATTGATTGATTTTGAAGCCGGAGATCTTAGAGAATCGATCTAGTAGGGCGAATAGGTTTGGTAGGGAAGTAAGGGGTTTTGTGATAATCAAGAGGATGTCATCCGCATACAGGGCCGCTTTATGGGTTTGGGAGTATGTGTTTAACCCTGAGATGTCTGGGTTTCCTCTGATTTGCGCCGCCAGTGGTTCGATACATACTGCTGCGGCCGAGTTTATTCGAGCATTTGCCCGTTCTCGGCCGCAGCAGTAGCCTGGCGCGCGCCGGAGGGTGACGGGCGCGCGCCGAAGCAGCGGAAGAGCGCCCTCTGATCGGGGCGCTCTCCCTCCCGCTGCCGGGTCCGCCGGGTCCCCCGGAACCCCCTGCCGCCGTCCCCCACATCGCGGGACACCAGGGCTCCCTCGGGAGCCCTGGACGCGCGTGCAGGGGGCGCACGCTCCCGATGACGCGTGACCGCGCGTCGGTGACGCGCGGCACGCCGAGGGGCGGCCACTAGCAAGCCGGGAAATCTCCCGGCTTGCGGATCTGGCTGCAGTGCAATAAACTGTGTCGCCAGTGTAGGGCAAATAAAAGCGGGGATAATGGGTAGCCCTGTCTCGTGCCACTCTTTATTTGGAATGGCAGAGAGGGGTAGCCTTGGTGTATGACCCTGGCGGTGGGGTTAGAGTACAGCGACAGAATCTCCTCGCTCACCCGATCTCCAAAGCCAAATGTTGCAAGCGTCTCTTTTAAATATGGCCAGTCTATCCTATCGAAAGCTTTTTCTGCATCCAGACTTAACAACATGCTTTGAGTTGCCTTACTATTTGCCAAATCCAACAGATCAATAAATCGTTGTGTATTATCCGCTGCTTGCCAGCCCTTGATAAATCCGACTTGATCTGGGTGTATAAGTCTGGGTAGGATGAGACTAAGTCTATTGGCCAGTAATTTAGCGTATAATTTGACATTGGTGTTAATTAATGATATAGGCCGGTAACTTTTGCAATCTAGTGGGTCTTTCCCTGTTTTATGAATTAGTGATATTGACGCCTTTAACATCTCTTTGGGGATGGGGGCTCCCGCTAAAATATCGTTAAACATGCGGAGCAACCTTGGGGCGAGTAGCTCTATAAATTTCTTATAATAAAGCCCTGAAAATCCATCTGGCCCAGGGGCCTTTGATGGTTTCAACTCTTTAATGGCTTGTGACAGTTCTTCTATAGTGAAGTCAGCGTTCAGGGCTTCTCTGTCTGTGTCTGTCAATCTCCCTAGATTTGAGCTGGTTAAGAAATCTCTTAGGGCACCGCTTGTTTTGATGTCATGTGCCACTTTTCCACCATTATACAGTGTTTCATAAAATGAGCCGAATTTGTCTACTATTTTCTGAGGATTAGACGTGGGGGTACCAGATTTTAAGCGTATACTGTAGCTTGGATGTTATACTTAGCTTGCCTATCCTTTAGCATGCGGGCCAAAATTGTATCCGGCCTGTTCGCTTTCTCAAAAAATCTCCTCTTTGACCAACTCAGTGAATTGTCCGCCCTGGAGGCTAGGAGCATGTTAAGTTCAATTTTAGCGTCTTTTACCTCCTGCAAAATTTTAGGGTCTAAAGTTTTTTTATGTTTAGATGAGAGAGTCTGCAGTTTGGTTTGGAGAGTGATAATTTTGGACTCCCTTTCTCGTTTTCGTCTGGCTGTGATATTTATTAATGTGCCACGTAATGTTGCTTTATGAGCTTCCCATAGAACTAACGGTGAGTTGGCAGAGCCTGTATTTATATGAAAGAATTGGTCTATTTCGTTGCCAATAATATCACAGATCTCGGGAATTTTTAAGATTGATTCATTTAGTTTCCAGTTCGTCCCAGGCCTATCCGTACGAATATTATTGCACCTTAGCTCTATTGGTGCATGGTCAGACCATGAAATATCATGGATCCCAGCTCGGGTAACCATAGGAACCAGGTGACAGGATACGAAGAAGTAATCAATTCTGCTGTATGAGCCATGAGGATGAGAGAAGAATGTGTAATCCCTGTCTGCTGTATGTAATTCTCGCCATATATCTGTAAGCTGGGTGGTCTTGAGGCCCCGGCGTATCGAGACGCCCGCTCCCTTGTTATATTGACCTGCAACCCCTGACCTATCTAGGTGCGGTTGCATGACCATGTTAAAGTCACCTGCTAGTACGACGCTCCCTTGAGATACTGAGCTCAAGGTTCTGAAAAACTTATCAAAAAAGATCGTACTCTTTTCACAGGGGGCATATATGCAAGCCAGTGTAATTTTCTGTCCCCTAATCGCCCCCACTACTATGATGTATCTGCCCTCACTGTCGCGCTTAGTTAACTGCACTTCAAATGGAATGCTATTTCGAATTAATATAGCTACCCCGCGGTTTTTAACCGCTGCGGCAGCTGGGAAAACCTGAGTAAAATGTTTGGGGGCGCTAGATCTGCTGAAATGTGTCTCTTGCAAGAAAAGAACCTCAGCGTGTTTCCTTTTGTAGTCTGAAAAAGCCAACTTCCGTTTGGTTGGGTTGTTAAAGCCCTGCACGTTGTGAGAAATAAGTATCAACGCCATTTATTAATGTGTGTATAAGTCAGCGTCTGGGTAACTTGAAACTCACCCAAGTCCCCGTCCTTCGAACATATCCGACTCACTGCCCCGAAATACACCCACTCCACCTGTTTTGTGTTTCGCCGATCTGGCTGGTGTTCCTCTAGAAGGGGGAGGGAGGGAGAAGCGGGGGAGAGGGGGGGGAGGGGTGTGTGGAGGGGGAGGGAGGGGCGGGAGGGGGGGGGAGAGGGGACCACACGAAGGGGAGAAAATAAAAATACATATATATATACATATATATTTAGGCACTGTACCGTGTATGAGTTTCACTGGATGTGCTTAAACTGAGCTTTGTCTATGTTTTATGTTCTGTCTCTGGTTGTAAATATATATTGCTATGCTCAGTAGCACTCCTCTGTGACACTCATATGCTTATATATATGTGGTGTGGTTATTTTGGGGGTTCAATAGGAGCTGTTATGTGTCCAGTATATTTCACAATTGTGTTTCGCTAGTCTTGGCTGTGGAGGTTGCAAACTCCTACTTAATTTAAGCTCACCCCCTCCCACTTTTAAATGTTAAGGGCTCACTCCATAGCATCGGGGGGGGGAAGGGGACCACACGAAGGTAAAAACAGAGGGGAGAAAATAAAAAAGAGAGTGTATACATAACATTAACATTACAATGACATCAAATATTAAGAAGACAAGATTCCACCCCGGGAGCCCCCGAGGGTGTCTCTTGCGCCCATGGGGTTGGTCTCTTGGCCCAGTCTTACAAAGGGATCTCCCCTTCTTGCTGTGACTCGGCCCCCCTGGGACTTGTTTGCGATCCCTCTGTCTCCGAGACCGTATCTGGAAACGCATGCACGCCGACATGGGGAACCCCGCCGGCGCGTTTTAATTAATCAGCTAGTATATTTAACTCCTTATAACTTCTCAACGTTGGAAACTGAAACAGAAACTGCATATCATAAACACAATAGAAAACTTAACCCTGCGTCTACCTTCTTTCGTCTTCCCTAGGCCACTCCTCTAACTTGGAGCTCTACAACCAACCCCTTAACTAATTAACCCCATTAAGGATGCTAGCTCCTAGTCCCCTGGTCTGTTGCGGTCGTGGCCATAGGCTTCCTCTTCTATTTGGAAACACTACCCCTCCCCCCCCCCTCCCTGCAATTCGGAACCCTTCAGACCGAACGGTTGTCCCTTGTCAGTCTGTACTACCTAACCTATCTATCCCACTTTGGATAGTGATCTGCAAGTCCCCCAGTGGCCGTATGTAGAGACCCCTCTATATGTACTCTTTAGGCGCAACGGCAATGATATGACTCCCAGCTTAAGTATTTCATTATCTATAGACCTCCGGCGTCTACGTTGTTGGGTCACATAGCTGACCCTGTGCTAGACATCCTGGTAACTCAAGCTGGGAGGATATCCCTTCATCTGGTACTGGGTAGATAATGATACGGGTTGTGATCTCTAATGAATGGCCGTGGAGCTCACCTCTCTATTAATGTTGTTCATAGTGATCCCTGTGGTGGAGTTAGGATCTATGTGTGGGCTTATAGGCGCAATACCTGTAGGAGATGCATATACCTGTTAATCTATCCAGTTTAGGGAGATATCTGTCTTCAGGGGTTATATGTCATCCCCCATCCCCCCTCTACCCACCCCCTCCCACCCTCATCTCCCCTCCCTCTTCCCCCCTCCCTGTTACTCCCCCCCCTTCCCTCAAAACTTTTTTATTGTGTGTGTGTGGTTGTTTGTGCAAGGCCATCGATCTGGTGGGTAACCCCAGTCTGGGACCGCCATGTCCGGTCTCCCGCAGTGTGGTCTCGTCGCGATCGCGCTCCTTCCAGGCTCGTAGCTCTCTGCATCCTCTGGGGGAACCCTGTGTCGGCGCTCCTCTTTGGCCATCTTGGGGAGGATCCGAGACTTCCACATGCGCCACCGCTGCTAGTTCCCACCACGCAGGCGCCCGGTACCAGTTCTCGCGAGAGGGCAACGCTGGTAGATGACGTCACTGGAAAAGCCCGCGGAGATCAGTGTAGGTCCCGCGCTTCTCGGGGATGGAGCGAGGCAAGATGGCTGCTGTTCCGAAAACGTGAGTGGATCCTTCTGCCTTGCTGGGTTCTGAATCTCATTTCTAGAGATTGGTACGGGCTGTGAGAGGGGTCCGGTGCAGTCACAGGGTCAGTAGGGGCTTCAATGGGTTTGGTTCAAACTGTATAATGCCGTGGTTGTGGATAAACAGCTTATGGAGGGCTCATTGTCTCAGCTGCGGGTCACTATCTCGGTTTATGGGGACGCGGGAGCGCCATCTTGTGCCGCCACGTGGTGAGGGGGACTCAGTGCTGATCCCAGGACCCTCTGCAGAAATCCCTCAGTGTCCTCCACTTTTTTGAGGGTATGTGTCACCCCGTTCTTAAAAACCATTAAAGCACACGGGAATAGCCAGCGGTACCTTACTTCTTGGTCACGCAGTGTTCTGGTAACGGTGGCTAATGCTCTTCTTTTTGCTAGCGTGGCCGGTGACAGATCCTGGTAAACTTGAAATTTTATTTGCTCAAACTCCACCACCTTCAGTTCCCTTGCTATCCGGCATGTTTCTTCTTTGGTGCGGTAGCAGTGGAATCTAAGCACCACGTCCCTCGGGGGATCTCCTTGCTGAGGTCTTCCCCGCAGTGCCCGGTGGCACCTGTCCAGAACCAGGTCTCTGGCCGCCATGTCTGGGAATAAATGTTCTAGCCACCTCGAGGTGAATTCCTCTGGGTCTGTGATAGATTCTGGGACCCCAGTCAGCCGTATGTTACAGCGCCGATCGCGGTTCTCTGCGTCCTCATTTTTATCTTCTAGGGAAGTTATCTGTGCCTTTAGGGTGGATATTTGAGTCTGCGTTTGTACTGTGGTTGTAGCTGTCTCATCTGCCCTGGATTCCAAAGCGGCCGTACGCTCCCCTATTGCGTCCACATCCTACCGAAGTGCCCAAAGTTCAGACTTAAAGAATTGTTTCATATTGCTGCAAAACTCCTTCATGTCCTTACATCTCATTACAGCCATATTGTCTGGTTCTTCAGGTGATGAGTCCAGTTCTGGGTCTGCTGATGCTGTCTGCACTGAAGATTCAGGTATGTCCGCGCTGGCAGCCTCTTTGTTCTTAAAATAATTAGACACCGGCTGTGTTTTTTTCCTTAAAGTTTTGGTTGATGCCATCTCTGTATATTTAGACACGTTGTGCAGGTTCTGAATTATGCAGTTACTGTGTTTTTGCTGGAGTTAGATCGTTTTGAAACGCCGGAGCGGATGGAGCTCACACTCTAAGCTGCCATTCACCTCCCTGGCCACGCCTCCTTTCTACAAAGAATATTCTAGCCAATAAATGGGGCAAACATGAATCCCTCATTTAAACCCTGAGGTTACAGAGTCCCCGGGGTATAAATCCACTTGGCCTCTTTTTTGAGGAGCTCTCTGTCCCAGTCACCCCTTCTGATTGTTTCTGGGAGTTGATATATACCCTTGAAACGTAGGTTGGAAATGTTACCTCCATGTGCACTGTTGACGTGTTTGGCCAGCTACACAGTAGCTTTATTATCTATATCCAGGGTGGGCAACCCTGTCGCCATTCGCCACTTGTGGCGAATTGGCCGTAAAACTGTGGCGAACAGGGCCGCCGGGACACTCAACCCCCCCCTTTCCCATTCCCCCTTCCCCTTCCGTGGTAAGGAGCGCGCTCCAGCGGTGTGACGCGCTCCTCTCCCTCCAACACCCCAGCCCGCTCCAGCAGGCGCGTGATGCGCGCTCCCTCCCCTGCGAGTCAGCTCCATGACGTGCTCCCCCCCCCACCCCCAGCATGCTCCAGCATGACGCGCTGACGGCCGCCCGCCACCACTGCCGCCCGTCACCACTGCCCCCCTTCCGCGTGCCACCACTGCCCGCTCGCCACCACTGCTGCCCACTGCTGCCGCCGCGATCTGGTAGGCATTGGTTGGGGACGGTGATGGGTGGGGGTGCTTTCAAGGATGCTGGGGGGAGATGAAGAGTGCTAAGGGGAGATGAAGGGTGCTGATGGGAGATGAAGGGTGCTGATGGGATATGAAGGGTGCTGAGGGGAGATGAAGGGTGCGGGGGGGATATGAAGGGTGCAGGGGTTATATGAAGGGTGCTGAGGGGAGATGAAGGGTGCAGGGGGAGATGAAGGGTGCAGGTGGAGATGAATGGTGCTGAGGGGAGATGAAGGGTGCAGGGGG